>MU226236.1:3023995-3081419 GCA_018584345.1 Thuja plicata
CCCAAATATCACAAGTATAGTATCAGGTCTAAATTCCACCCTCTCCCTGATCTGGAGGAGGAGGTGGTGGTGGTGCAGGATGAGCTGGTGGAGGCATAGCTCCCTCTGACTGTTGTGCCACTTGATAATATGAAGGAGTTCTTTGTCCCTCTAGAACCACTGCATAATATAAAGCAAAATAGTAAGAAGCTCTCTGTCCCTTATGAGTAGCTATGTGGGCCTGTGTATCTCTCTCGACTCTCATCATCTCTACCTACCTATCCCTGTCTACCAGTAAAGTATATAATGTAGTGATGTGAGCTCTGATTTACTTACACTCTCGCTGATACTGTGACAAGGCATCTCTCTTGCTACCAGAATCTTTGCCTGTATCCCTGGGAGGATCCTTTCTAGGAGGTCCACCTCCTCCACTTGGTACATGTCTTGATGGCCTCTACTACTGACATTGTTGCACTCTAGTCAGTAATGGACCTGGATCTCTCCGTGGAGGCACAAACCTTAAGCAATTTTTTCTTCCACTAGTGCCCTCTCCGTTGCCAGCCACTCCACCACCACCCCGATCATCTCCATCATCTTCATCATCCTGGCCACGTCCGTGACCTCTATCTATAGGAGGAAGGCATCTAGAATCTCTCCCACCCCACCTCCCTTGTCTCTTTGGGCTCTGCCTCTACCTCTAATAGGTCTATCATCAGCCGGATCATAATCTAAGGGATCCTCTATGCAAGGAGCTACCTCCTCAGGAGCTATGATTCTAGGAAAGGGATACTGTAACATATGTGCAAGATAACCATCAGTGCAACCTTCATCTACAACCTCTACAAGGTAGTCCCATCCAACTGTGACCATCTAAATGATCTCCAGTTGTACAGTCTCATATACCAATCGAGCCCCCCAAAGAGGCTCCTCATCACGAATCTGGGTGTATGATGTCAAATCCTGTGACCTGCCCTATACACGACCATACTGTTGCAGCACTCGAGTAACCAGAAACTGCTCTACAATATATTAGGTTTGACCTATTAAGTATCTACTCTAGAAAAAGAAAGGCATATGACACCTATTCGAGGTCCACTCCTCACAATTTAAGTATGGTCACCATATAAAAATAGTCATATCATCCAGAATGCGGCACCAGTGCTCTACCTTGCCCAAATGGAGTTGTTGAATGAAACTTGCATACATATATACATAGGGATGCTCTGGTACCCTTTTTCTATCTACTATTAGTCGTGTAGCTGTGATGTTCTCCCAGGCCTAGATCTGCAATATCAGGATACCCACTATCATGTTACGTGAATAATCATATACTATCTCATGTAACTCTTGATACATGTGGGCTAAGATGCAACTACCCCAACCAAATCTGCACAATGAAATAGTCATCTTCTCTAAGGTCTCATACAAGCCGCACATAAATCCATGTTGTCCTTGGTCAGGCATGAGGATCCCTCCAATCAATCCAACAAGATAAATAGGTAATCAAGCGTAATGATCACAAATATAATCCCATGTTAGATATCAGCAGACTATGGTCTAATCTCCAAAATATCTCTAGGTCGGTGCAATAGCTATTGCAGAGTGTGACTTGAACTAAAGCTCCTGACCCATCACTGTAATATGCATAATATGTTACACATCCTTAGGTTTGGTAGTCATCTCACCAAAGAGGAGATGAAAAGTGTTGTGCTCTAAATGCCATCTCTCAACAAGAATAGTCAATAACCCCTGATTTACCCTAATGTCGGGTAAATCTATAAGTGAAGTAAAACCCAGACGTGTTATAATCTATAACTCTGTAGGCATCAAGGCCCTGGATAAAGCAAGGACTCATCCTAGATGAGGCCCTTGAAAAAAAAATACCTCAAAATCAATCTATTAACAGAACACAAATACAGGTTCAAATCAGTATTCTAGCGAAGGAAACTATGCAGAAAAACTATTGGTTAAGTCTTTTTGGCCTTCAGAAAGAGAAAAATAGTCAAAAGTGGAAAAACCTAACTCCTACACTAAAAATGACTATTTTTTTATGGGGTTTGATCCTAAACACTGGATGCAATACGCAATTTCTCAGATGCAATGGGGAATCTGGGAAGCGATCCTGTTCTGACAGGATGCAACGTGGGACGCGGGGTGCGATCTTGTTTTCATAGGATTCGATGAAATTCGAAACTTAAAATAAATTTACATGTGATATAAAATCAAAAAATAGGATGCGATTCTAAATTAACAGGATGCAATCTGGGATTTGGTGTAAAAATAGGATGCAACATGGGATTAATCAGATGTGACCCAAGACACGGTGTGTGATGCAAAATTGAAATCTTAATATCTACTAAGAAAATGGACAAAAATGAAAACTAAAAAGATGAACAGGTAGGTATTGAGGTACTCACCGATGGTGTGTAATCGGTCAAGCGCTAATGTCGATGTGAAAGCTCAAATTAATGTTTCTCCACGAGGACCACCATCTTCTCTACAGAGCTCTGAATTTACTGAAGATAAAAGTGAAAACAAATGAGTAAAAAGTGACTTTTGAGATATATATATTGACTTTTTTGAGCTATATAGGAGCTTTGGAACTCCTCCTAGACTACCAAAATTCAATTTTTTTCTTCTTTGATCTATCAGGAATGAAATTGAATGTGCAGACACTATTTTCAACAACACGATACACATTTTATGATAGTCTCACAAAAATGCAGAATTTCTATACATGTTTCAAAAATGGTTTGTAGGCTTTATGCAATCAATTTTCTAGGTTCTCTATCCCCAAACAACACATTATTCATCAAAATATTGGTCCTAGATCATTTTATCAAACTCAGAATTTGTATTTTAATGTAGTTAACTTGATAAATTTGTGTTTTCTCTTAACACACCTTCGCTTCTTCATTTTTCTAATTGATTTTTTCTCGATCCAATCAATCAATTCAAGTGATATATCATTCTACAAAGGGATTTTATTCTTTTTCCTTCAATTTCGTTCCTGAGGGGGCATGATCACACTTAAAATCAATCAAATTCTTGCCCAAAAAGCATTAAAATGACTTCATCATCAAAAGACTAGGGGCATGGCAATTTCCTTCAATCAATTTAGGACTGTTGGATAGAAGGCTTCGGTTCTCACAAGTTTTATATCTATTTCTACATATTGTAAGATCCTTATTAAGCTCCTGGAAGCTTTGTACTGACCTTCGTTCAATCAAGTTCAGAGTCAGTATTATCAATTCTCATTTGATCAAGTTCAAAATTTATATCTTTAAGATCTTTGTTCTATTGACCTTTGTTCACTCAAGTTCAAAGTCAATACTATCAGTCTTATTTCAATCAAGTGCGAGACTAATCTCATCAGACATTTTGTTCAATCAAGTGCATAATTCTAAAACTTTTTGAAGTCAACATCAATCATTCTTTGAATCAATGCATTGCTTGCACATCAATTCAAAAAGGGGCAAATGTAACCACCCTAATTTGGTCTTCTCTAACCAGAGACCCTATTTACCCTAAGTATGATCATACCCCTAATTATGTCAAGACAATTCTTTAATTAATTGGCATAATTTATCTAAATCCAATTTAATTTCAAAGTGATCTTATCACTAATTTACATTAATTGCCTTAGCCAATTAAATCAAATCAAATAAATTAAATCAAAATAATTAAATACATAGCTAAGGTAATTAAGTAAAAGGAATTAAATAAAACCTCCTAATTACAACTCCTCACTTGCAAAATGGAAAGTCAAACCATTAGCCAATGAGAGTTAAATCACTTGGATCACCTCACATGGATCACCAAGGATTCAATCTCCACCTCTCTTCACAACTCAATCTTGACCTCTCATTCCTCAAATTCTTCTATAAAATGAATGAATTTTGAGCTCAATGGGCCCCTAATTTTAGAATTCATTTTGCAAACCTATGTTGTCCTAATTTTTAAGTGCATTCTTAGTTTATTTCTCATAGTAATTATATAATCTTTCATATGGAGCTCTAAAATGAACTTTGTTTGAGAAATTTAGCTTGGATTATTTAAATCTTCCATTCTAAGCATGAATGTGTCACTGATTTATGCATAATTTGAGGGCAATTATAGCATATTTCATACTCTTCTTAGATAGGGAGAAATATGCCAATTTTAGTGATGTATATGTACTTTTCCTTTGTTATTTAATGTTTATCTCACTAATGCAATGACATATTGAAGTGTTGTGTTGTAGCTTACAGATCCACAAAATACACACACAATAGGACTCTGATACCAATTGTTAGGACTTGATAAGATAAAGCAATAAGAAAAACAACTACAATGCACATTTAGAATTGTAGAAATAAAAATAAGAATAACATGCACAATAATAACATGAATTTACATGGTTCACCTGATTTGGGCTATGTCTATAGAGAAGACAACCATCCATTCTTGTTATTATCCAACAATATGAATTACAAACTTGTAGCAACATCCATTGTTGTGTTAAAAACCCACACCAACAAAAATTATTGTTGTGTTTATCAAAACCCACATTACTATGTCAAGGAAACCCTTGGCCTTTTCTAAGAAACCCCTTGGACTTTCATAACAATATCACTTCAATTTCATACATTTTATAGTTTATAACTTAATAGATAACTATTCAGAAAGCTATAAATAATTTATTACATTTTTCCTATTTCCTGAACTTACTATACTTGTAGGCATCTTGCAACACTAAATGCAAACTGAATTTCCAATAGCACAAACTTCTTACCTCCCAGGGTGGCTCCCACTTATTTTTTGCAGGTTGATCCTGGAGATATTGAATGAAGTGAAAAGAGTCTTAATTAATAATCTCACTAACCCTCCTCCAATTATAGTTGGTTGGGTGGGGGTCATAGTGGTGGAGGGGATGCTTAATATTGCCTAAACTATACCATTCCTTCCCACCCAACTTGAACTTTCTGCAACATGATCAGTTGCCACATTTCATTAGACTCTCCCTTGTAGGAAACATTGATAGACACAAAGTAAATAGATAAATATGTAACAAGATATTTTAATTAATGAAAGACCAAATAAAGAGTTGGATGGGACTCACCAATAAGATAAAAAATAAGATGTAAGCAAGACTCTCAAAAGTTGTGCCAACTACTTGAAAAAAATACTTAAAGGATATGAGCCATCGCAAGGGGACCAAAAGGAGAAAACCTAACATCCTAAGAAGACTCATCATCCTTGGACTAATATCAACTAAATATTTGAATACATTAATAATAAAGTGACTCTTGTGAGTATTTCTCCACCACATAACTGCAGCCTTCGGTTTAAAACATGGACAATCAAAAGTTAAATAGCCAATGGTAGAATAACATCTACATTTGAAAGAGGAAGTAGACAAATTTCAAGAAATGACAAATTGGATTGTTAGTGACCTTATGGAAAAAATCAAATCTTCCCAAAATGAGAGGAATATTAAGTAGCCCAACCCATTTTATATGATTATTGTTCTTTAACTATATGAGTGATATACATTTCACCCGTGTTTCATCTATTTGAAAAACTTCCACACACTTCTGAATGTGCATATGAGAATCATACCTTCATGAAATTAGTATTGTTACAATCAATTCAACTTCAAAATATGCAAATTAAGCTAATTTATTTGAAATTAAACAATGAGCATCTCATGGATCTCTATCTAGAAACAAGATAATAGTATGATCTCGGCTCAAACATCCATTAACAACAGTCCTAGTAATGAGAAATTAAAGCTATTTGATGTGATTTAACCTTATTTAGCTCAAATTATCCTAAAATGCTTCAATATTGATCACTATTTGCAATTTGAATCAAACTAAATGCTATGAACTCCAAATCAAAATGCCTATAGTGATGATACTTTTCTCATGAATGTGTGTTATATATTTTTCTCTCAAAATGGCTTCTATTTAAAGGATTTCCCAAGGGTGGGGGTAGAGTTGATTTAACCTTTATTAGGGTTGGTTTGAGTTGATTGTCTCAAAGATTAAGATAATTTAAATGATGGTTTCAAATAAGGGGACAAAATGAGTGGTCAAGATGCAACTCCAAGATGTGTGATAGAGAATCAATTTGGGCTTGATCCATGTGAGCTCAATCCTTAATTACCATTGGTTGAACTTGATTTTCCCATGTGCTGGGTGAGGAATAAAAGGATTTAAATTAATTGAATTTTTAAATTTGTTTAGCCATGTGCACCCTTGAATGGGTTAGAATTAATTTGGATTTAACTATACAATTAATTGATTAATATCAATTGCATAATTAATTGATTATTTTGATTTAATTAATCCAAAGGCTTTGATTATTCAATTAATTCATGATTTTTCTTGATTTTCTCACTTCATTCTCATTTTGATTTGCTTGACCAAAATTAGGTGTCTACAAATGCCTGTCTTTAAACTGATGTGTGAAGCACATTGGTTCAAAGAATGTCTAATGTTGATGTATGATCTAATCTCGATGATTGATTCATTGATGCAACTGATTTGATAAAACTTTGATGTTATACCCTGATGTGAAAATAACCTGATTGAGATGCCCCACTGATGATCATGATGAAATTTGGATGCCCTAGATTTTAATGATTGATTTCGCATTCTGATGATATCTTGCCCCCTCAGAAATGAAAGAAAAATTGATGTGAAAATTTTTCAAAAATGAGTGTGATTAGTCAATTATAATTTAATTTTTTATAAAACCAACATTCGAAAAGAGCCTCGGTGATGAATTTTCAACCTTTTGATTAAATTGAGATAAAAAAATACCCTTCAATTAGGTCAAAAAGGTATAAAAGGGGGTAAAAATATCATTTTCACTTTTACCCTCATTTTTTTCTCTAAGTGACTAGATGACTAAGATCAATGGTTGTGTAGATTTGAGAGGATAGGTTTGAATGAGGGTGCAAATTCCAGCGTCCTGTAGATTATGGACCTCTAGTAAGTTCTCAAATCCTTCTTATTTGATCAATTTAAAAAAAAAAAACCACTTTTTGTAGGATTTTTATGCATTATTAGACTAGATTTTTGAAAAAAATTGCCAACTAGCATGTAGGATAGAGTGAAATAGCGCTTAGAAAAGAATAATCTAATAGATTTTTAACATGTATGATTGGTTAAGTAGTTCTTAGGAAACCCTAACTCAGAATCCAAATTCTTCTAGCACGTATGATAAATGAAGTAGCTCCTACTACACGAACTAGCACGTACACATTAATGTTACACTTTCAAAGAATGAAATAGCACATAGCATGCTTTAACTAGCACGTATATGATGTGGCACATATGATGATATGAAGTGATGTGTACACCCACATGAAATAACCCATAGCCTAATTTGAAAAATTGAATCCTGATTTGATCGTCCTCTAACTTGGTTGCATGTCTAATCAATTGAATGTATGATTTTGCATAATATGTGATGAAAACAAGTTCTTGTGATGTTATTTCCAATATTTTGATGAATGTTTGTGAATCCTCATACGTTGATAGGATAACTGATTCTTTTTCCCTTCTCACGATATAGGGGTAGGAAAAAAATTTGATGTGCTCAAGAAGAGCGATAGGATGATAGGATAACTTTGATTGAATTGTTATGATCCATAAAAATGATAATACTAATATGATTCCACTTGATTAAAAAAAAAGTTTGATCCTGGAAGCTACATATCTGGGGATTACCGTCGTGGCCTTTAGATATGGTTGATCAACTGACTGCCCAGGACTAACGAGTCATAGGTAAATGTGGATTGTCCTTTTTGCTATATATGCCTTGGTTCCAGATGAATCATGGTTTACTTACAACTATGGCAGAGCGATGACACTCTGACCATAATACCTTCTACTTACCATTAGGAGAGATGACCATCATGCAAGAGGACGTGTACATATTATTGAGGATTCTGACTCGAGGAGAGTTGGTTTAATATGATTAGGTCTATGATGGAGTAGCATGCAGATGGGTATTTGTGGATCCTACTATCAGTAACAAGAGCATCTTGTGGGTTCATTTTGTCTCATTCCCAGTACTTATTACAGTTTTGGGTTCTCTGATCGGAGTTTTCTTTCTTCCTGACCGATGAGGTCATGTATTTTTTGTTGGTTGGGGTCAGATCCTAGAGGACATGATTGTAGATCCACGATGGTTCAATTGGGATTCTTGTGTCATGGCACAGTTATATCATGAGCTACACCATGTAGTGTATAGACATGGTGTTGCACTTTTAGAGGTGCAATACTACTACAACTCTAGACATGGGAGCATATTCTTGTCACACGACCGATTTCTATGAGACATAGAGATTCAGGGTGGCCATATGGTTATTTGTATGAGGGTATGATAGTCCAGCCCCATCTGGGAAAGCTAGAGTTTTGGCATCAGATGCTTGATGAAATAGATCATTGTTACTCCAATTATGCATTGAAGTTGTCATTAGTTATCAAGTAGACATAATAGACACTTGGTAATAGTTACAACAAGGTAGTCAATATAATCACCAAAGTGCAAAGTTAACCGAGAACACTGATCATGCCCAAAGTTATCAACTTTTTATCTGACCTAGATAATGGTCTACAAGATCGAGGAGGACATTAATTATGGATTTACAACATTAATTATTTATGTCTCCTATGTGTAGATGATCAAGGTAAATTATGTACACCGTTGAACTTAGTGTAGGGATGTAATATTTAAGCCCTAATTAGGTCATATTGTTTGATATATATAAATGTATAGATGCCATTTTTTAATGTATGTTGATCAAGAAATGATCAAGTAGCTTCCATACTACACACATCAGAGATCTAACACAGTATTTTAAGGATAGAGACTGCATTGCAGAAATCAGTTTATAGAACTAAGGCAAGTCTACCAAGAAAAATAAAGTAGAAGGTATTATCATTCACATTGAGGTGATATGTTTTGTATGTACTTAATGGATCTGTATCAGTAATATTGAGATTGTATATGTTTCAGACCAAATTTCTATTAATCTCTAACAATTGTAATAGACCCCAAAATCTCTTAACATAGTAGACTTAACCGTCTTATTGTAAATCTCTTAACCGAGTGCACACATAGATTATGTTGCTAAATTCTCACACAAGTTAGGTCTAATCGATCTTATTGTTACTCCTAATAGGGTAAGATCATCAGAAGTGATCATTCTTGTAAGCTTTAACAGGCTATCTTTATTTCTGTGGTAGTGAAGTTTTGTGGGTCTCATCTCCACCATAGTTTTTACCTTCTAACATGAGTTTTCTGCGATACCAAAATACTAGTGTCATGAGTACTTAATTTCATGTATTTTTATTGTTTAATTTACATGCATTTACATTTTAGTAGTGATATTATATGTTTGGTGTATGCAATCTACTCAGTCAGTTAATACAGAACAAAGGTTACAAGAATTGATTAAAAAGTTTTAAGGTACTGATTCACCCCTCCCCTCTTAGTACACACACCTCTTCATTATCCCAATAGATCATGTCATGTGGAAACCTTACCTTGGATGTAAGGGATGACATGAGGATGACGCAGAGTTACCATATATGTATTCACCTTGTTGGATGATAAGACGGTCTCCTTTGATTATTAAAAGGTTCTTTTACAGAGTGATGAGACAGTACGGCCGGACATAGGACATCCCATAGGGGTTAGGTCTATATGCTCAAGTTCAAGAAGAGAGATCAATGTGGGGTCCACGGGTAGATTTCAGATATGCATGCAAGGATATACAATGCATGGGTTACATTGTCTGGGACATGCTATATCACATAGTGGATGCAGGGATGTCAGCAGATTACACACAGTGATTTTCTCGATAGAGATTCCCGAGATTTATAGACCCAGGGGAGCCTATACCTAATATTGATGATCCTTCTAATGATGATGAAAGTCAGAGGTAGTGGGAGAGGTGTTAGAGCACCAAGAAAGATAGTCCCAAGGAGAGGTGGAGTTGGTAAGAGAGATGGAGGTAGAGTGAGGGTGAGAGGTGGAGGGGTGGGTGGAAGGGTTCAGATGAGGGGTGGTGGGTTGGTGGTCAAGTAAAAATCAGAGTTGGAGGGATTGGTGGACGGGATCTGCAGGTTCCATTAGAAGTTTGGGGATAGATATGACAAAGAGTAGCTAGACAGGCTTAGCTAACACATTCTAGACAGGTTCAGCAGACTCCAATGATTCTAGTAGTACCACATGTTTCAATTGCTTCGCATATTCCTATAGGTCCACAAGTTCCACAGGCTATGGATACACTCACATAGGATGTCAGGACTCTATAGGCTTGGATTACAGCTATGAGTAGCTAGATTGATTAGGTTTCTACTATGATGTAGAGTTTCATGACCATGATGGCACAAAGGCCTAGCATTGCGAGTACTAGTCAAATGCCTCAGACATAACTAGGAATTTCAATGGGCAGATGGAGAGATGACATAGGTGACATAGGTGATACAGGTGGCATAGGTGGTGCTGATGGTATCAGTGGGATAAATGGTGCAGGTGGTGCCCCTAGTTGATTATGAGCCTCCCTCTTGTTATGATGTACCATGATGTACTTCAATCAATATTATTGATGTACCTTTGATTTATGTATCTTGATATACATTGATAGACATAATGATGGACATTTGATTACTGTTTTATGATAGATACTCTTGCGCTTGATTCCATATTCTCTTTATGATGTCATTATATGTTGGACTTTATATTTTGATGATATATGGATGTGCTTCTATATGATTATGCATTTACTTTTATATGTTGTGGATAAGTTGTCTTATGTATGACAATACTTAGATGGATGCAAACATGTATGATAAAATGCTATTATTTAATGCTCTTAATGATGTGTATGCAATGATATGCAGTGGAACTAGATGAGAAAATGCCTTTTTTTTCTTTTCTATGCATATATAATTTTAATGAAATGCACCTTAATCATGAAAAACTCTTGATGAATAATGCTTAATGATTTAAATAAATTTATGAAATAATAGATAATAAATATGGATTAATGATTAATGATTAATGATATGCAATGTTTTTATTAAATTCCAACATACTCAATCTAAAAGAGAACTTTTCTTTTTGATGATATCAACCCTTTGAAACCTCTTCCCTAACCCAAGGAAATCCTTTATGAAAAATTACTTCCTAAAATGAATGCAACTAACTATCATTATTGGAAAGAATGCATGTATTAAATTTTCATCATCAAGATTTTGTGGCACTTCTAGCACGTATAACCATCACTGGTGAGTTTGAAAAACCATGATGATATGAATACTACTATCCTCAGATTCCAACCATGAAGTCGGTACAACTCTCACTAGTTTGACTATGGGAGTATGAATACTGATTTCATCGGATTCAATGTTGCAAGTGGATGTTGGCATTAAGATATAGAAAATCTAAATGGCCAAGGTATCCTTTTGCATAAACAGATAGAGATTGAATCCCTTCCATATGAAAAATTTCCTCGGTGACTCTTTGATGGTCATTGTTCTTAGACAAAGTCACATACTTCAAATAATCAATATTTAAAAGATTCACACATAAATCAAGAAAAGATGTCATGCTTTCATCATTGTTAATCCAATCAAAACATCAAGGATTTTCTAGAAAGACATGACTCAAAAAAACTCAGAACCTTATCAAACTTTAGTGCTATTGTTGTACCCATATTTCAAATAGAACTTCATCCATTTTGATATTTTGGGTTTTTTTTATTTTAATCTTGATAATAATAAGTCAAATGAAGGTCAAGGATTACGTTGTGTCAAGATCATATGGGGATCAAACAATGATGTAAATCAAAGGTTCAAGTGTCTATTTGGTGTGGTTTGATGCCTTGATTTGTGTGAATTGGTTCCTTCTATGATGAAATCCATTGATTTGAATTAATGCCCCAGTTGAAAAGAAATGTGTTGGGCTTGGGATAAATTCCACAATATGAAAAAAGCTCGGTATATGCAAGATGCAGCTTAGAGAATTTATTATGACTATGCACAAATGACGGATGCAAGGATATGTACAATGATGGTGGAAAGATGTAGAAGGACCATGAAAGTAGGAAAACCTAAGGGTCAAATGGTGCTTGTTTACCAAATTTTAACCACTTGAATTTTTTTATCTTTTTCTCTTTTTTTTTTGCCTTTTTTCTACCAAGACACCTATTGCTAGGTTTTCACCAAGGAACTTTTTATCTTTTTCAAAATTTTCAATTTTATTTATTTATTTATTACCAAGGTGCCTGTTTGCCAGGTTTTCACCAAGATAAAAAAAATTTCAGGATCCATATTTGAATGTTTTTCTTTCTTCATGCTTAATTTTCCACTTTTTTTTCTCTTTTCTCAAGACTATTTCCACTATTCTTGGATTATTTTTGGATCTCTTTTCCACTATTTTTGGGTTATTTCAAGATCTCTTTTCCACTATTTTTGGATTATTTCAAGATCTTTTTTCTAATATTTTTGGATTATTTCAAGATCTCTTTTCCACTATACAAAGAATGATGCTTTATCTCATCTGATACTCTCTCATCTGATACTCTTTCATCTGACTCTTAGGTATAGAACCTCTTCAAGTGGATGCTATTAATGGGTTCTTGTAACTTGTCTCCATCACAGTCAGCTAACTTGTATGTTCCCATGCCAAAAGAAGAAGTGATAATCAATGGTCCCAACCAGTTTTCTTCCCACTTTCTTTTCTTCTCTCTTTCCACTTGGTTCTTAGGATTTTCTCTCAACACTAAATTACTAACTTCAAATTCTCCAGGTTTTATCTTCTTGTTGTAATTCCTTGACATTCTATTTTGATATGCCTTGAGATGTTCATATGCTTGAGTTTGGTGCTCTTCTAGTAACTCTAGTTTTTGAAGCCTAGCAACCCTATAATCTTCATATGTTATCAAACCATGTAAGGAGAATCTCAAGGATGGAATCTCAACATCTAAAGGTAATACAACTTCTTCTCCATAGAATAATGAAAATGGTGTTGCTCCCATTGGTGTCCTCATGCTTGTTCTATAGGCCCATAATGTCGGGTTCAGTTGTACATGCCAATTTCTTCATAAATTATCAATTGTCCTTTTCAAAATTGTGAGAATGTTATTGTTTGTTGCCTCTACTTGACCATTCCCTTGAGGATAATAAATGGAAGAAGGTATAATATGGAACTTGTCACATAGGTCATCCACATCTTTTTTTTTGAATTTCTTTCCATTATCATTTATTATAGCATGAGGAATGTCATATCTATAAATGATGTGATTTAGGATAAATATTGAGATTTGTTTACCCATTGCAATTATCAAAGGCACAACTTCTACCCATTTAGTGAAGTATTCCATTGCAGTTATGATGTATTTATGACCATTAGATGAAGGTGGATAAATCATCCCTATTAAATCAAACCCCCATTGATAAAAGGGCCAAGGTGTGGTCATTGGGTGTAAATCTTGTACTGGAACATGAATCATGTTCCCATGATATTGGCATTTCTGACATATCTTCACAAACTAACAAGCATCCTTCTCTAGAGTTGGCCAAAAGTATTCCATGTGAAGGATTTTATTAGCTAAATTTAACCCATTAGAATGAAACCCACAGATCCCCTTGTGAACCTCTCGTAAAGCTAATTCTAATTTCTCGTCCTCTAGACACCTAATAAGTGTTTTGTCAAGACTTGGTATACAATGAGTCGGAAAGGATGGTATAACAAGAAGCTTGGCATATGAAGTATCTCTTTTGATTGTGGGTTTGGTCCAAGGGTAAATTTTGGTCTTATAGGTAATTAAAAATAGGTCCATACCAAGGTGATATATGTCCAACTAATAAGCATATGATTTGGGATTTGCGAAGGTAAAATGTGGGTTTCACTAACTCTTCCACCAAGAATTCATATCTAGCATTCTATTCTTGGTTTTGAAGAAGAGAGGCTAAGGTCACCATAGCATCTGTTGCTTTGTTTATGTCCCTTGGAATTTTCTCAAAATTTATCAAAGTAAAGTATTTTTTTCCAATCATCTATCATTCTCTTATAGGGCATCAACTTGTCATCCTTTGTTTGGTATTCATCGTTAATCTGGTGTATGACTAGTTGAGAATCACCATATACTTGCAGTTCTGTCAGTTTCCACTCTAAAGCCATTTTGATGCCTATGACTAGGGCTTCATATTCTGCAATATTTTTGGTGCATGGAAAAATAAGTTTGTATAACTTTGGAATTGTGTAACCTTGAGGGGTGATCAAAAGAATGCATACATCTGATCTATGTTGTTGGTATGATCCATAAAAGTATAGTTTCCATGTTTTTGCCTCCACATTAATTATTTTTGAATCTGGAAATTCAACTTCAATAGGATGATTATAAACTAAAGGAGCCTCCACTAATTGATCCACTATAACTTGTCCCTTGATGGATTTTCTATCCACATATTCTATATCAAACTCGCTCAATACCATCACACATTTGGCCAATCTTTCTGTGAGAGTTTTTTTGATAAGTAGATACTTTAAATGATCAATTTTAGAAATGAGCTTAACCTTGTGCACCAACATATAATGACATAGCTTTTGGGAAGAAAAAACTACCATGAGACAAGATCATTCAATGAAGCTATAGTTAAGTTCATATTTGACCAAGGTTCTGCTAAGATAATAAATGGCCTTTTCTTTTCCATGTTTATCTTATTGAGGCAATAATACTCCTAAAGAGTGATATGTTGCTGAAATATATAAGAGTAAAGGCTTTCCTTTGTAGGTGGTATAAGTATATGTGGATTCACCAAGTATGACTTCAATAGGGATAAATATTCCTCACATTGTGCATCCCATTTGAAAACTATGTCTTTATGTAGAAGTCTAGTGAAAGAATGGCATTTTTTCTCCAATTGAGATATAAATATTCTTATGGATCGCAACCTTCCTTGTAATGATCTCATTTGACTTATGTTCTTTTGTGCATTCATGTCTATGATAGCTTGAACTCTCTTAGGATCAACTTCTATTCCCTTTGTTGATACTATGTAACCTAATAATTTTCCTGATTGCACCCCAAATACACACTTATTAGGATTTAACCTAACTTTGAAAAGTTCTAACCTTGTGAAAATTTTATCCAGGATTGGTAGATGATCTTTCCTTTCATGTGATTTAGCTAATATTGTTGGAAATAATGGAATGGTTTACTGAGAGGGGAGGGGTGAATCAGTACCCTCAAAAATTGTATCGATAACCTTTATCCCTTTAGTAATCAATTGTATTACCAACCATGTATTTTATCTTATCTGTGTGTATGTAACATCAATTCATAAACTAATTATCATGTAAAGCATTCATGAAATGTATAGACACATGACACAAGATTTGGTAATGCAGAAAACCCCTGTTAGAAGGTAAAAACTACAGTGGGGATGAAACCCACAAAGCTTCACTATCTGCAGACTGGAAGGGGTTGGTTAAGACTTACAATTTGATCACTTCTGATGATCTACCCTATTAGGAGTATTATGTGGAGACTGGTTAAGGTCTACTTTGTTAAGAGCTTTAGCAACACTGTTTAGTGTGCACTCGATGAAGAGATTTACAAAGGATTGTTATATCCACCTTTCTTGAAATGATTTCTTCTATTTGATACACTTGTTATAATGTAGAAAAAAATATTCAGTGACCTGAGTGTATGCAATCTACAATTTATGATAACAGATCCATTAAATTTACATGTACAATGTATCACCTAATGTGATTGATTAATACCTCTATTGCTTGATAGCCTTGAATCTAGTTCTTGATAACCTAATTCATCTTTTGTTGTTCTTTCTTGAAACTCTTAGTCTGATACATAGATGTGCTCCTTGGCTACTATCATCCTCACATTCATATGAACTGAATGATTACACATCTATTTATACAATAGATTGACCTAATTAAGTTTCACATATTACAAAGATAACTCTATGATCAAAGGTTTACAAATTGACCTTGATCTCCTAGTTTGCATGTTTTCAATCAGTTAGAATGATTAAAAAAATTGCAATTACAATGCTTGTCCCTCAAGAAATGGTTTTAAATCAAATCAAAATGCTAAATATAAAACATAAGTGTTTTATCTGACGTGGAATTCAGATCCACATTTCTTGGGATATAATTGACTTTCGGTGACTGATGCTCGGGTTTCTCTATTATCATTTTTTTGGTGTTCCTTTTGTGAACTGTTTGTCGAGTTACCTTGGTCTATCAAGTTCCTCTTCTTTTTTTCTCTCTCAGTTTACACTTCAACATTTTCAGGTTGAACTATGCAAACTATTTCGTGTTTCTCTTGTGATCTGTCTTGTCAGGTTTCTCTTGAACTTGACACTTTCGGTGACCTTTGTTATCTATACTTTTGGTTTGTACTGAAAGCTTGTCTTTTGGTGTAGGTTTTACTGATGGTTCAAAACTATTTTCCCTTTGCATACTAATGGAAAAATGTGTTATCAATCTCCCCCTTTGACATTAGTATCAAAAACTGATATGTGCAAAATACTAAAATGTGTAGTATATACACCATCTATTTACCTTGTCATTTATGACTCCCCCTATGTATATGTTGGTATAGTATATGTATATACATGTACACTTTCATTTATACTATACTCCCTTTTCACCTTATCTTCATATCATTTTTCCTTTTGTATCATATCATTCTTCCCCTTTTTACTACTGTACATATCATTTTCCCCCTTTTTTGATAGTAAGGGCAAAGGTGTATACTTACAACTTATCAAAAATATGGGAATAGGAATTCTTCATATCTTCCACCAATTTCTCCCATTTCTCCTTTAGGTGTTCAAGAGCCATTTTCTCCGGTGTGATTTGGGCATGCATATCATAGATTCTGTGTGCTACAGACATCTCTAGGGTGGGAATAAACTGTCTTGCCAAAGTCATGTGTTGTTACAAAAGTGTAAGATTTGGTAGCATTAGAGCCTCTAGCTCAGTAACCTCATCTCTAAACTTGGTTTCTACCTCTAGAATTTCCTATCTCAAGTTTTAGATTTCATAATCTTTTCCAAATGCATATTGATTGCATTGTCATTTGTGGTTAGACTGTGTGCACTTGCATTTAGATCGGAATCTATTTGTACAATCTTATCACTTTTTTCCTTAGTGAAGATCTCTAAAGTGCACAACTTTTGTATTAAGGCAATAGCTTCAGAAATTGTTGGATCTAATTCATTTGCAAATTCTGAGATCTTTACCTTGTTCACAACCACTTCTTGGCTAATCTTTTATGTCAATTTGTAATGATATTTTTGTTCTTCTCGTTCCTCAATTTATTTTTTTGCATCCACATTTTGAGATGTGATGACCTTGATTAGAATGGAAAGCTGATCAAGGATGGGGGCATCTTGATCAACATCTATGTTAGGAACTATTAATGTCAATATATCCCTTGTAGTTTCTAACACTATGGATTCTTTGTGCTCTTTCCTTATCTTTCCTTGCATAGCTTTCCTTTGACATATTTCCCCATACTCTATGAGAAATTCAAAATCTAATGTAGAAGGGTCACACTTTGGTATCTCAATGATTTTATCTAGTGTTACCTTCAGTTTGGACTTCTTTTTCTTCTTCTTCTTCTTGGATGCTGAGTGGGAAGCACTTGAATCTATCACCAAAGCAGGATCCTTTTCTTGGTCAGATGTGATAGATGAAGGCTTTCATGGTGTTGTGTCTTTTTCCTGTTGCTCGGTATCTTCCTATCAGTTGGGAGTGGATGTCTCCACATCAACCTTTGTTTTCTTCGCAACATCTCCTTCGATATACTTAGGAGTATCATCTTCTTTCTTCTCTTCTTCACCTTTTTCTTTCTGCCCTTCATCTATTTCTTGTTGTGCTCCATCTATGACATTTTGTTCATCAATTGTATCTTTTTTTTCATCATTATCTTATCCTCAGGTATGCTTGCATCAGGCTCGGGTGATTTTTCCTTTTGTGAGATTATTTTAATAGCTTGTATTCACAGTGGCATTTGGCCTAGTATGTTCACCTGTGCAGCATCTGTAGTAGTGTCTTGTTCATTGGTTTGGTGTGGCACAACAGTGACATCTTCATCTTTTTGTACCTCATTTGTAGGATCTCCTCCGGTAATATCAATGCGAGTATTATTGGGCCATGTTTCATCTGCAGTGTCCATATCCTTCTTACCTATTGTGTTCAATGCTGCTTTATTTACATCCTCATCATCAGTTATAGTAATGTGTTTTGGGTTCTGTTTATCCTAATATTCAGCCCTGTGTGACTTGTCAGCAACAACTTTTTGTGGCTCGGGACTTGTGTCCTTTTTGGGTACATCAAGTATCTTTCTCCATTCATTCTCACTCTTCCTGTCTAGCTCAATTAGATTTCCCTTTAGCACTTGGAAGGCTCTTAACTTTGGTGAGAACCTGTTAGAATATTTCTTCATCATTTATTTAATCTCTTCCATCTTAGATTCAGGTGGCATGACTGAAACTAGGGCTCTTTCCGTTATTTGTTTCTCTTCCTTTAGAGCATATGTCCACCTAGTCAAAAATATATTCATAAGTTATTTTGGAATTTTATCTTCAAATTGAATTGGTATATATTTAAATACACTCATCATTGTGATGATGCCTTCTTCTAACTTGTTTTGGTCCTCGGGGTCCAAAGTTACCCATTTTCTTATCTTGGGGTCTGTGATTGAACCTGACTTAATAATTTATGTGCATACCTCATCAATTGTAGAGGGAATTTTATTCTTAACAAGTTGTTCATCTTGTTCAGTGTCCTCAATGTCTTCCTTAGTTCTGATGAACTTTCTTCTTTTTGTTGGTCCCTTTTTCCCTATTTGAGGCTTTCTTTTATAGGTCCTTACTTGACCTTTCTTGATAGGTGAAGGACTTGCATCCTTTTATGTCTTACTTCTGGTCCTAGATGCAGTAGTAGTCCTAGGCTTCTTTGGGGGTGGTGCATAAGACTCTATGGATTCTGAGTCACTCACCTTCTCAGCTTCACCGACGGGTGACTAACCCTTAGTTTCTTATGTCTGTTATGTTTCCTCTTCATTTACCGACAACTTTTTCTTCAAAGTATTAACCATTTTGTCCTTCTTCCTGTCAATATTTTTCACAACTAAGCCAACTTTTTATCCTTTCCTTGGCTTCCTCATAAGTTCCAAACTTAGGTTGTGACTTGTCCAATGGTTCATTTATCAATACTTCAATGGCATTGGTTGCTTGATCTATGTTAACCTCATAGTCAAGTGGTGTCAGCCATGCTATCCTTGGTAGAACTAGCTTGATATAGGTTTAATCAGTGTCCACCATAAAAAATGTCAGTCTTGTACTTTTCTACCAGTTGTTCTGGTATCCTCACCCTCTTCTGTATTCTGTCTTTGAATCCAGTGAAGTATTCATCCATGACTGATTCAAAATTATCTCCTAGTGATTTGATGAACTCACTAATCTATTTGGTCACTAGTCGGGTAGTGTCCCATTTGACATCACCGATAGATGGGAAGGATTCTTGAAAATAGAAGAATATGTACATAATGAGTGAACCGCAAACTTACATGAGTTAGACTTTGCAGTCATGATTGTTCTCATGTTCTCATCTAATTGCCTTAGATGAAGTTTTGACAGATATAACTATAGTCCCTTCTTAACAATTTTGTGTGTTGTATCCACTACTCCAGATGCCATATTGTTCATCCTGCTAGCCTAAAATAATTTGTATCCTAAGACACATGCTCCAAATTTCATATCATCATTGTTGATGGTGGATACCTTTAATCCTCTTCCATGCCATAATGCTCTTGTGTTCTTTTCAATGTCAGTGCGAGGGGGGTGCTTTAGTGTCTTTTCTTTATCGGTTATAGGATAACCGGTAACAACATGTATAACATCCCTAGTTATCAGTTTTGGCTCATCCAGCCATATCTTTCGGTCATGTACTCTGCTCAGTACTAACCAAATCTATTCAGTCTTAAATTCCTTCAGGAATAATAGAGCATGTGTGAGCCCTTTCACTTCAATGTGCTTCTGTTCTTCTTTGATTGTTCCATCTTCATTGCAAATCTTTTTTTAAGCTTTCTCAACTTCAAGGTCTCCTATTTCTGCAATCTTGCAGTGAGTATACGCTCGGACATCCTCAACAAGAAAAACCCTAGCCGGTATACTGGAGAATGCACCAACGTTGTCAGGTTGTGAAGCAACCTCTAGACAGATCTTGTAATGACGTTCTTTACAAGTTGTATTCTTGATTAGATTGACCTTTATCTTCTTTTCATTCTTGATCTTGGAGGTTTGTGAAGTAGTTTCCATCATTTCAAAAATCAGGGCTTTTCCTGTAAAAGAAAATAGAGTTCTTGGTGAATGTTGTTACTTACTTCAACCTTCTATGTCTATTGGGAATATTTCTAAGTGTTGTGAATAGGGTTGAATTTTCTCTATAATATGGTCACTTCATGCTCTAGTTTTTCTCTGCTTCTTTGCTCAAATTTCTTTGTGAATAATGAGTTCTTCCGTCCACTATTTATAGACTTTTTCCCTAATTCGTGTCATAAATTCTCACCCACTTCTCGGTGTTTGAAGACGGAGTTGTCAGGTAGCATACACACTTCATTCTCGATGAGAACTCGATGCTCAGGCCAGGTATCAACTTATTTTACTATTTACCAATGGATATTGGTATATGGTGAAGACAACATTGTATTTTTACATGATTACCAACGGAGCTTGGTTTACACTAGCAACTTAGCTTTTTATGTGTTAAATGATGATGCTCGGTAAGTATAGAAAACTTTGCTTTGTATGTACACTGATTATTTTTGGTAAGCATTGACCGATGAGATTGAATTCACATAATCATAACAAGTAATACCATAGTGCATCTTTAATCATGCTAGTTTTCCATTTCATCAATGTATAATGGAAGTGATGAAAAATATAACTTGGTATAATGCAGTTCCATACCTACACATTCTTCTTAGGTGGGGGTGGTGATGTCACTAGATCCATTGGATAAGGTGTCACCAATTGCATTGCTCGGTCCAGCTTCATCAAGGTTTGTGGCTTTCCTCCACATTTTTTTCTCATCTTCCTGATGTCTTCAATGGTGTTTCCATTGGCAAAGGTGTGGACTCTGTCACTCGGTCTATGCAGTCCTTCCTTAGATGACCAACTTTATGACAGTGTAAACATGTCATTCTGGTGTTAGTCCAGCTCCTAGACTTTCTCATCCATTGTCTCATGCAGTTTACAGCTATGTGTCCAAATCTTCCACATGTTTTATAGTTTGTCCATGTACTGTAATCCCTAACATATGAGTTACTGACTCTCTTTGGTTGATAAGAAGTTTCATTTTCTTTAGGCTTCCATGCTTTCCTTTTCTTCTTCCTGCATTTAATAGATGTGTGCCCATGCATTTTCCAAGTAGGACAATATTTGTCCTTGTAGATTTCCTTCTTTGGTTGTTTCACCTCAGATTTACATTCATATGCTTTATGTCCATTCTTGTTACATTTATAACAAATTCCTATGAATGAAGGTGTGGATTTAGAAATACCTTTTATTTTTCTCCTGCAGACATTTGATGTGTGGCCTAGTTTTCTACAGTGATTGCGTGAATTCTTTCTTGGTCTTGGATTTGTGTAGACATTCTTTGGATCAGCTTGGTATGGTGATTCTTCATTCTTGGTATACCCTAGTCCACTATTGGTGTTGAATCTTCTTTGTCCATCCAAAAAATCATCCATCCTTTTGGTGCTTTATTCAGCTCTCTTAATCATGTCATTATGTTGTTTCTTAATTCTCACTTCATGCTTCAGTTTCTCATTTTCTTCTTTTAGCTCACTAATAGCTTCTATCCTTTCAATGAGTTCTATGTTCATTTTTTTTTCCTCCTAACTCGTAAGAATAATCTGATTGGTGATCTCATGATGATGTTCTGTAAGTCTTTTTATTTCTAACTCTTTCTCTTGTAGCTTTTCAATAATCTTCCTCCCATCATCAATAGATAGTGTTCTTTCTTTCTCAACTTGTCTAGAATTGTTCATGACATCAATCATTCTTACCATCAGTGTCTCTTGACCGATTTGTAGAGATTTCACTTGTCCATCAAAATGTTGATTGCTTTCATTCAGACTTGTGATGCTTTCTTATGATGTGTCTGATGCTTTGCTAGATGTAGATTGTGATGACTCAAATAGATCAGGTATCTCCTCTTCATGATATTTTTTTTCATTACAATGAGATGCCATAATCTTTATTTCATCCAACAACTGTCTCATCTTGATTCTAGCTTCTTTATATTGCTCATAGAAGATCTGTATCTCTAACTTCTGATTCTCAATACTCTTTTCTAGCTTGTACCTTTCCATTGTATGATATTTTCTCTTAAGTCTTTAAACTTTTCCAATTGAGAGATCTATCTCTAATACCAATTGTTGGAAATAATGGAATGGTGTACCGAGAGGGGAGGGTTGAATCAGTACCCTCAAAATTTTTATCAATTAACCTTTATCCCTTTAGTAATAAATTGTATTACCAACCATGTATGCTATCTTATCTTTGTGTATGTAAAATCAATTCATAAACTAATTATCATGTAAAAAATTCATAGAAACATTCATGAAATGTATAGACACATGACACAAGATTTGGTAACGTAGAAAACCCCTGTTAGAAGGTGAAAAATGTGGTGGGGATGAAGCCCACAAAGCTTCACTATCTACAAAATGGAAGGGGTCGGTTAAGGCTTAAAATTTGATCACTTCTAATGATCTACCTTGTTAGGAGTATTATGTGGAGACTGGCTAAGGTCTACTTTTTTAAGAGCTTTAGCAACACTATTTAGTGTGCACTCAGTTAAGATATTTACAAAGGATTTTTAAATCCATCTTTCTTGAAAGGATTTCTTCTATTTTATACACTTGTTAGAATGTAGACAAAAATAGTCAGTGACCTAAGTGTATGCAATCTACAATTGTTGATAACAGATCCATTAAATTTACATGTACAATTTATCACCTAATGTGATTGATTAATACCTCTGTTGCTCGGTAGCCTTGAATCTAGTTCTGATAACCTAATTCATCTTTTTTTTTTCTTTCCTGAAACTCTTAGTCTGATCCATAGATGTGCTCCTTGGCTACTATCATCCTCACATCTGTATGTGTTGGTAAACAAATTTTTCTTCTACACTTTAACTCCAAAGTACCCAAATATTGAAGAAACAATCGAATACAACAGTTGGGAAATGTAAACGAATAATCAATTTCCCTCTGAATTTGAAGGTATAGTTCCCTTAAATGAATGGTCTTCAATGAATTTTGATCTTTCTTAATCTAATAGGGGTATGTTCTTGACCCAAGAATAGAAGAGGTAAACCAAGCTAAACCTAGACAGGAAATAGCTCAGGCAGGATAGATTTAATTCTAAATCTAGCCAACTCTGAGACTTCATCAATTAGACTAATTCCGAAAGCTGGTAATGCAAAGACAACTAATGAAAATATAGACGCAAGGCTAAAATATTAATGATGAGGTACAATGAATCAATTTATTTCACAGGGACATCTCCCACACTTAGAATAAAAACAAATTTCGCCCTAGTTAAATGTATCAAATCATAATACATAATTCTAGTTTGATTACAAACTATAAATCTAATTCCAAGGAAACATTCAAATTTAATATAAAGATAAATGTAGTGCAGTGGAATAATTAAAGCAATGGTATTCAGACATAGCAATGTGACTCAGCAAAATGCTATCCTTTCACCAAAATTTAGCCGACCATTGTATTGATTTGGAAAATAGTACATATAGAGTTCCAGGGTTGGACCATTACAAAAGGGTAACCAAAATGGTTCCACTTCTCTAATCAAAAATGATAAACAAAGGTTTATCCGTTACAATAAATATCAAAATTTAGTACAAGGGGGAATCTAGCTATGCTTCTATTTTCTTCTCCTTGACTAATTTATCCCTATAGGCAGTGACAGTTGTAATGATTGGGATGAGCTCTTCATGCCTATTGATATGGACATAAGTATATATGATGAGCCATCTAGAATGTTCTTTGGTTACACTCTTGATCGCATCTGTCCGATCTTTCAGCTCTTCCATGGCTTTAAAAATGCATCTGCTCAACTGTTGGAGTTTTGGCACCTTGTCCAAATGGGAGGAATATTGTTCTGCAAACTTATGCACATAATCAGAAAATGATTTTTGCATATTGGCCAATCCGATCATTTCTTTGCCCTAACCGCTTGTCTGTGATTCCATGTGCAGACCTTGAAGGAGTTTAAAATATTTTTTCTGCTCCTCCTTGATCTTGACATTTGTCTGCTGCAACCCTATTTCAGCTTGCATGATCATCTCGATCTTAAATTCCAGTCTTTGAAGCCATTTGATCAAAGGTTTGACTCCTTTCTGCAATATCTTTGCCTTTAATGCCTCCTTGGTCTTCATTTTAACCACCACATGCAGCATTACTATGCATTCTTGACATCTCACTCTCTCTGATGCGAGAGTCTACAGATTCTTATCAATATTATTCCTCTCTATTTCCAGCCTTAGGAGAGCATTACCCAGTTGCTCAACAACTACCAGTCCCTCAGATTGGAGCCTCTTGATCTATCTCTTGCCGATCTTCTCAAAGTGTATGTCGTCTTGCAACTTGGCTATGATGGCTTGGTTCTTTGCAACACTGGGATCAAAAGTGGTCTGGATACTGAGAACGCTTGCGATCAGAGTGATGAGTTGTCTGATGAATTTAGTTAGCTTGGCTACTTCTAATTTAAGTTGGACTTTAGCAGTCTTGAGCTCTTCAAGCTCTTCTTCTATTACCACATTGGTAGACTTCCACCAATCTACCTTAGTATCATGATGAGCCATCCCCATATCAAATAACTACAACTGAAAATCGAAGGCAGTCATATCCTCAAATCTGCCCTCCTTTGTAGGATTGGTCACTTTCATAGTGAAATGCCTTTTTTCAGGATCTCGTCCTAGTGTAGACATTGTCTTCACTTTATTTACTTTACTCACATTGGTGTTGGGTTGTAAGGCCCATGAAAGAGTATCTTTGCTAGAAGTTACGTCTTCTACTCTCTTCATTTTGCGCTCTAGAGTATTCCCTATCCAAGATTTAGTACTAGTAACTTTGGAAGCAGATGCCAATTCTTCTATAAATAACTTCCTGATCACCAGAGGAGTAGCTTTGGGTTTGGAAGAAAATGGGTTTACTGAAGTAAGAGAGGAGGAAACTAATCTAATGACTTGAGAAGCTTCCTGTTGCTTCCCAACCCTCTCATCCAATTCTTTGGCTAAGGTATTGGATCTATCTTCACCCACCTCTACTATAACAAGGGGATCAACACCTTGGAGTATCTTGGGTCAAAGTGTCAACTTGTGTATCTACAGTACTAGATTTAACTGGTTTCTCAGGCTCTCCACCTTTAGTGAGTTCAACTGCAGACTTGACCGGGTCTATGGAGACTGCTTCTTCAGTTGATCCGATGTCTGGAAGTAGGCCTTATCTACAGGTCTTATCTAGTGGGATCTCTTTCTCAAGAGTTTCATCTCCTCCCCCTGCTGGCTGAGCTAATCCTTTATCTATGGTTGGGATTGTTGCTGAATAAGTTTCTGCAGTGCTCAAAGTCACTTTGGCGGGATTTTTTCGAGACAATGGATTTATTTCATACCACTTTCTCCTTCCTATCATCCATTCAACCCACTTCTCTGTCCTTCTGTAAATCCCACCCATTAAGGTTTCCAAGTTGTTAATGGCCTTCCCTATAATGGCCTCGAAGCTTATAGGGAGCGAATTTATCTTCTCCAAATATGTATTATCATACATATGTTGACCATCATCTTCTATCCCCTCCACTACAATGTTAACTTTGAACTTTTTGATTTGTTCAATAGTTAACCTAGCGTAGAATCTCTCTCTGCTCTCCAAGTCATCCTTGCAATTTGCCCAAAAGTCTTCAATATCATCAATGTGATGGATAGCATAACTCATTTGCAGGTAATCCCTGGCATAATTTATAGGGTCATACTGCGGCCTCAAAACATCATATGTCTCCAATGAAAACCTCTTTGAGAATGTTTTCAGGACATTCTTTGCTTCAGACCGGGATGCACAACTGTAAGCCCCAATGGTCATCAGGAAATTATAGCCTTTCTTCTTAGCATGAGCGCAGATCAGATTCACTTGGAGTGCCTACCTCATCACCTCAATCAGCATGATCATGTCATCAGGATATCTCGACAGCTTCAAGGGGAAGTCGTTAAATCCTGCAAGATGAATATATGAGAAATCTGCAAATTGAATGAAATAGCACCCAAATTGGCTGATAAACGCCATGGATTCAGGAGAAAATCTCCTTTCTAGGCAACCTTGCACCTCCCTGCATAGTCTCATTGTAAATTCATCATTAACTCTGAGATATTTAGCATAATTGTTGCGCAATTGTAAACAAGGGAAGAATTCATAACTCTTAACATCCTCTGAGAATTCCTCTAGTCTAGGGAGCCCTGGCCAAATTTGAATTGTACCTAATATATAATAGAACAGAAGACATGTAGAACTCATTATGAAGCTTAGCTCTACTTAGGGCATTGGAGAGATTCTTGCTTACCATAAGAGCCCAATCGACGAAGTGATGTTGAGAACAGATCACCTGGACTAAGAAGAAATGATGTTCAACAAAATTTAGTGTGTCACTCTCACCTCTGATCCTATGGAGAAGTACCAAGATATCCACAATTTTTGGCTTTAGGTTCATTCCATATAATGTTTTAGGCAACTTTCCCTTGGCACTCCTCGGCTCTTGAAACCAGGACTTCATTATTTCCTTCTTCCACACTGCCTTCTTTGCTCCATACTCGGTAACTGCCTGACTGTATTTCATCTCTGAGTACTCAGCCTACTTTGGAATGTGCAGGGAGTTCTGTATGGAGTCTTAGTCAATGGAGAGTAGGACTGTGTGATTGGGTAGAAGGATTTTCTTGGTATCTTGGTTATATCAAGCTATACATTCTCAAACAAGCTCTCAAGATTGAACTGCAATGGGAAAGCCAGCGGCTTCAACTAACCCACTCTCTTTCATCTTCTTAGTGACAAGATGCATTTGGTTTTCTTTCAATCTGTTCTAAAAGTTCTACATATCGAAGAACTTCAACAAGGTGTCCGTGATTTTGTGCCAATCAGAAGTGATGTCGTTCATCCTGTCAAATCCCATAAATCTGGAAGCCATGATTCAATTGATTTTGAATTAGGAATGCAAGGATATCTCTCAAGAATGCAAGAGAAAAGGACAATTATTATCAAGAACTTCAAATTCAAACAATTCATCAAACATATGGTAGTTCATGTTTGCAACCTTTCGCTGATTTTATAACTTTGAATTCTTACCGTTTAACGGCCGACTTCCTATGCCACACAAATGAAAAGACTAAAGCATTAATGAAAAATTTTGTTATGAAGTAAAATGGCTTTATTTGAATTAATTACTTTACCCCCATGGGCCGTTAAGAAACATCTTTTTACTTTAGTAACCGTAACGGTAACTTTCTAGAAGTAGCAGAAAATTACTTTTCTGCTTCCCTTTTGGGTGGAGAAATGCATTTGGGGTGTTCTCTACTCAAAAATCCAGTAGGGAATAATTTTAGCCTATTGAGATGCTAAAACAATATGTGTTTATTTTATCAGCTTTCTCTATGCCTTGGATGATTTATGAGATAGATTCTTCTTCAAATTTCTTCCATTTTAATGAGTTGGTGAAAAACATACTTTGCGGGTTGAAACCTGCCTGTTAGAGTAGTGGAGAAGCCATTTTCCGCTTTTCCACCAGAAAGCTTGCGTTCTGGATTTTTCTTCATTTAATCATTACACTCGACCTGCAGAGATGCATTTTGAATGTAATAATCTTTCTAAACCCAAGTTATCCATTTTCAAACTGTACTGATTGCATAGATATTTTGGAATAGTCATGTATAGAAAATGCACTCTGTAGGTGATTTCTCTCCATGGAGAAGCCCGAAGCTGATTTTCTGCCATGGAGGCAAGATAAAGTATCAAAGCTACAGATTCCAAAATTACACAAGATAAATGTTAGAAATCTCTGAATTGTGACCTTTATTGGATTTGGGAGCTTAAACCTACCCGATAAAACATGAGTTTAGATACAAATTCCCCCGGCTCACAAAGGAGAAGTCAAATTGGGAGAATCCGATAAAGGCCTCCTAACCTAAGGGGAAAGCTAGACTTAGACTCCAGAATTGCACAACACTTCCAAGACTACTACTACACATTAAACATCCACTTTTCTCTGAAAGGTATGCAGACCAAAAGTGGGGCAACAGCTGGCTCTGTCTGGGGACTTGGATATTCACATGTCCAAGCAAGGAACTCAAGTCTCTAGTTTCACAAAGCTCAATAAAAGGCAGCTCACAACAAACCTAATTCAAGACACAAAAAGGAAACCTAACTAAGGAAAAAGAAGCAATAAATAAACGTAACTATTGTACAATACAGGGGTTACCTATTTAAATTTAGGTCTGATAGAGCTTCAAGTCCTGACCATTATATGTCAGGGGTAGTGCCTCACCATCTGGATAGGTTAATTTAAACGAATTCTTCTCAAAAACATTGTGAATCTTGAAAGGTCCTTTCCACATTGTTTCAAATTTTCCATGCATACCTTTGGGTTCCCTGCGCTTGTCCCATAACAACAGCATATCTCCCTCCATAAATTTTTAGGGTCTTCTCCTTTTATCAAATAAGTTCTTCACACGCATTTGATGCCATGTGATATGATCTACCATCTTCTCCCTTTCCTCTTCAATTTTGTTTGAGTAAAGAATCCTCTTTTCTAAACCATCTTCATATATACCATCTTCTATTGTTGTTCTCAGTTTGCAAGTTGTTGATTCCAATGGCAATGGGAGACTGGCTTCAATCCCATAGACAAGTTCAAAAGGAGATATGCCAGTGGCTCTTTTGGGGGTCACTCTATCTGCCTAGAGAGCTTCATATATTTTCTTATGCCAAGTTCTATGGTTATCTGCCACAAGCTTCTTCATGATGTTCACCAAGTTCTTGTTACTGGACTCCACTTGACCATTTCCTTGGGGGAAATAGTCAGATGAGTGACTGATCATAATGCCATACTCAAAAAAAAATTCAATAATTTCCTGAGAAAAGAAGTATGTGGCATTATCCATAACTAACTTAACAGGCACACCAAACCTTACCAAGATATTTTCTTTGATAAACTCACATACTACCTCTGAATTACTTCTCCTGGTCACTTTTACCTCCACCCATTTCATGAAGTAGTCTATCATAGTGATTATGTAGGTATGGCCCATGCTAGATGTGGGATTTATAGGGCCAATAAAATCAAGACCCCACTGCTGAAATGATCCTTCAATTACCACTAGTCTAAGGGGGAGCGCTGCTAGCTATGGCTTTCCAGTAAACATTTTGCACTTCTCACATCTTTCCACCTAGTGATATGCATCCCTAAACATTCCTGGCCAATAATAACACTATCTCAATATCTTGAATGTAGTAACTAATGAGTAAAAGTTTCCCCTGCAAGCTTCATAATGAAACACTCTTAATAGCTTCTCTTGATGTTGTTTCTCAACACACCGAAGAAAAGTCCCATCTATAGATCTCTTATACAATCTATCCTCCCAAATGACATATTTAGAGGCTTTCAATTTCAGATCTCTTCTTTGCTTCAAAGCCAACCCTTCAGGGAATTTACCATATGTCAATAAATACACAATGTTTTCAAACCAAGGGTCTTGCATACTTATTGCCAAAACCAATTGTGTAGCTTTTGGATCTTCATCCACTTGACTTTCCGCCATTTCTTTGCACAGTGCACTTCCTCTCACCAACTTGGTGGGCTTGATTTCTATGTCATATTCTTGGGTTTTAGCCACCCACGCTCCTCTATTATTACATCTAACATCTTGTTGAGTCAATATGCTTTTTACTGCAATGTCAGGCACATACACAAGAGAGTGAGAGTGTAAAATATAAAATATGAAATTCTTTAAAGCCTTTACTATTGCGAAAGCATATTTTTCAGTCTGGGAGTATTTCAGCTCATGATTTTTCAAAGGCATGCTCATGAAATAAATAGGAGCTTGAATTATTTCCTCATTCTCCAGCATGAGGATGGCTGGTAGGGTGTGTTCGGAAGAATAGCAATAGATTACAAAATCCTTCTTGTAATCTAGATGACATAAAGCCAGGGCATTATCTATGGCACTCTTAATTCTTTTAAAAGCTTGTTTGCCAGGGTCATTCCATCTGAAGTTTACATTTCCTTTCATCGTGTCTACTATGCATTTGGTAATTTTAGAAAAAATTGGGACAAACCTCCTGAGAAAGTTTACCTGACCAAAAATGAGTTCACTCCAATTTTGTTCATGGGTAAGCTTAGTTGCTGGATAGCTCTCACCCTTTCTGGATCGATTCTTATGCATTCTTGGGAAACAATGTGACCTAGCAATTTCCCCTCAGTGACACAAAAGATTGACTTCTTGGGGTTCAATGAAATCCCGTCCTCTCAACACCTTTGCAATACTCTCCTTAAATCATTTATGTGATCTACTCTTTTTCTAGAAAATACAGTAAGATCATCCAAATACATACCAATAATTTTTTTCTTCATATCACTGAAAGAAAGATCCATACCTCTCTGAAAGGTAGCTTCGATGTTGATTAAATTGAATGGCATTCTGTGATATGTGAAGGTACCCCATGGAGTAGTGAAAGATGTTTTATGTTGGTCTACTTTCTTTACTTCTATCTGATTGTACCCTAAGAATCCGTCTAACATAGACATAATCTCAGCTCCAGCCACAGTCTATAAGAGATGATCCATGTTGGGAAGGGTGTAATTGTCTTTCAAGGAAGATTGCTTAAGGTTTCTAAAGTCTCCACAGATCCTTATCTCTCTATTTTTATTTCTCACAGGAACTATATTTTCTACCCAGGTAGAATGATGGATAGGGTATACGATCCTTTCTTTAAGCATTTTATCAACTTCCCTAAAAATTACATTAGCAACTTTTGGGTTGTAATTCCTTTGTTTCTTCTTGAATGGAGAAGCTTCAAGTTTTAAGGGGATTTGGTGTTTAAATTTCCCATTCATAAAACTTTTCAAATCGTCATAACTCCAAGAGAAAACATCTTGGTATTCCAGGAAGATTTTCCTTGCCTCCTCCCTTTCTTCTTCAGTGCAGCATTTTCCAATATTAATCATCTCGGGATCTTTTTCACTTCCAATATTAATTCCCTTATATTCACGAGTGGTAGGACCTCTTTCAATTCTCTTCTTTTTAATAAAAGTATCATTTATGTTGAAAAGTTTTTCAAGCATGACCAAATGGGGAGGGATGATATTACCTTGCAACTGGATGATATCTGACTTATCCTTCTTCTGCTAGTGATAAGAGCTTCCTTTTTTATTATTGGGAGGATCCTTATGGAAATCACCACCGCTTTCCAAGAAGAGGAGGAGGTTCTTGTCATCTTCAAACACTTTCCAATCTTCCACATTATTAGGCATAGATGGTCGATACACAACACCTCTACTTGGTACTTCTTATCCTTGAATTCAAGGTGAGGGAGGAGTAATGAGGCTAACACTGCTAAGGAGTCTGCCTTAGAATTCAATTCTGTTGGCACAGATTCAATAAAGAATGCATCCAATTCTTCTATTTCATCCCACACTATGTTCCTGTAGTTTTTTAATCTATGACTCTTCACACAGTATTGATTCTTGACTTGGCTCACAATTAGCTCAGCATCACCCCGAGCTCCCAAAATTTTCACACCTTTCTCCTTTACAGCAATAATTCCTAACAATAGGGCTTCATACTTGGTAGTATTGTTGGTTTTCCCGAACTCCAATTTATAATCCATGGGCTCACATACTCCATCTCGTGATATTAAGACCACGCCTGCGCCAGATCTTGACGATGCACAGCTGCCATAAAATTCAAGAGTCCAAATCTGTGGTGGCGTTTCTTTAGCAGAAGATTTATTTTCCTCTTTTTCAAACTCATTTTCCCCATCATGATAATCTGTAAATAGCATATAATTTCCAAATTCTAATTCCTGATACAAAAATTGGGCTTTAGGGTCATCAGACTTTAACACTGTGAATTTAGCTTTCTCCTCGGGAACTAGCTTTTTCTTGTTTTTACCCACTGGGATTAAAGCTTGAGACCAATCCATCTTTATCTCCCCTCCTAGGTCTCTACAAAAACTCTTGCTTAACAAAAAACCGTAACTAGCCGGTATATCAGCAACAAGGATTGTTAACAACATTTTCTTCTTAGGGTGCGTTTCTAGGGTTACTTGGGCATCTTTGATTTGGCCAACCAGGGGTACTTGCTTGGAATCCATGGAGTAACATCTACCATGAGCTTTAGTGAGGGTAAGACCTAAAGCTTTAGCTAAAGTTGATGGCATTACATTGTTTGAGGCTCCTGAGTCTATTATCCAATTGCTTAATTTGCAACTATTAATATATAATGACACATAGAATGGATCAGATTTTTGGTCTGGGAAGGTAGCCAAAATAGATGACTCTCCCTTCTCAATTGGGTCTACAAATATAGATTCATTTTCTATGGTAGTCATGACATTTTGATTTAAATTTTGATTCCCCTCTTCACACTAATCTACTAGCTTTTGCATTTCTACAGGATTATACTTAAGATAATCTATGGGGGAAATCTAAATTCTGGAATCTCTATAGAATTGAATAATGTCAAAAGAGTTTTTCTCCTTGCCTGGTTGTAGAATCCTTACTACTTGATTGGCCTCCTTAGAATGGGAGGTAGATGCCTCATTATTTTTAGGTGGAGATGTTGAAGCAGGGCCTTTATCTTTCTGATTCTAGGTTAAGACTGTATAGGAGGTCCTGTTTATGGTAGTGTAACATGTTGCTCCCTGTTCTGAATCTAATTCATACTCTAAATATAAGTTTTCAGATTCTCCATGTGAGTATGAATCTGGTTCAGCTCCAGACACTCCAGCATTCCATTCTTCAGTCTGATGCATTTGCCAAGCACGAGCTATATCAAGACAAATTTCTCCATCGTGATCTATAGTTAGGTGGAAGGCACACATGTTTCCCCTTTTAGGAGGAGCTTCTATAGCTAACCTCTATGGTGGAGCAATCAATTGTAATGTCTTTCCATCAGCATTCCTCCCCTCATTGTTTCTTCCAAGCTGCTCTTGAAAGTTTTGCTGATAGGGATTATTAAATCTAGGAAGCTGCCTCTTGAAGCCGATGAATTCATTGGATAATTTTTGAATCATCTCATCTGATGATGTGGTATTACTAGTACCGGCTCTAGATTGTATTTCTCTTTTCCATTTTCCTTCTGAGATCATGTGGTCTTCTAATTCCACCACGGTCCTTTGGACAAGGTCCAAAGTGGTTGGGTTTGTTCTCAAATCATAACTGATGTCAGGAGGCATAGCACTTATGAAAAATGTTTTCAAATTCCCCATAGTAGGCCTGTCGGCTACTGGGATACGATTTACAAACTTGTTAAATTTAGCCACAAAATCCCTCATACTGATTGAAGGCTCTTTCTTGATAGAAGTCAATTATGTCAGTAAGGCATGTTCATCTTCAGCAGTTTTAAATCTTCTTTCAAAAGCAGCTCTCATAGAAGCCCAATCTGTGATAGAAGAATTGGGAAAGTGATGGAGCCAATCAGCAGCACCTTCAACAAGGGTTTCAATGAATAATCTGACAGCCACATATTCTTCTCACACTGCTAAGATATTAACTAAAGCAAAGAATGTGCAATGTGTTCATCTGTAGATACTTTCCCATCCCCAGAGAATTTGGGGAAACTCTTTCTTGAACCTGGGGGAAGGGGGTTATATGCTACTAATTGCAATGGTCCAACTACAGCAGCCCAATTAAGTTCCATAACTAAAGGAGGTAGATAGGGTGTTAGATTGACAATAGGAGGAACAACTACTTCGTGCAAGGTTAACACTTGATAAGTGGTAGAAAAAAGAGTTGATTGTTTGGGAGGTGAAGGAGGTCTTCTTTTTCTCTTAGTTTTATGTTCTTTCGACGATCTCTCAAAAATTGGGTCCATACCACCTTCTTTCTTTTCACTCCTAAGAAACCTCTTGGGCTCGAGGGTTCCAACTAGTCTTCTAGTCTAGCTTCACTTTCTTCTTGGCGTCATGCCCTTCTCAAATTTCTCCTTCAGATGGCTTCTTCAAGTGCTTTTTTTCTAGCTTCTTCATGCTCTAGCGCTTGACTAGCATTTCTATAGTGCTCAGTGTTTCTTCTATATTTCCAGACAAAATATTTCAGTAAGGAAATGAGATCCTCTTGATCGTCTTGGAATCCAAGATTCAGTTGGAGCACATGAATTATGTTTTCATGGGGAAGCACCATCTTTCCTCATGGTATGATTTTGGTATAATGATTGTTCGTCTCCCCAACAAAGTCACCAAAAATCTATTGGTAAATAGATTGTTCTTCTTCACTTTAACTCCAAAGTACCCAAATATTGAAGAAAAGATTGAATACAACAGTTGGGAAATGTAAATGAATAATCAATTTCCCTCTGAATTTGAAGGTACAACTCCCTTAAATGAATGGTCTTCAATGAATTTTGATCTTTCCTAATCTAACAGGGGTATGTTCTTGACTTGAGAATAGAAGAGGTAAACCAAGCTGAACCTAGACAAGAAATAGCTCAGGTAGGATAGATTCAATTCTAAATCTAGCAAACTCTAAGACTTCATCAATCAGACTAATTCCAAAAGCTGGTAATGCGAAGACAACTAGAAAAAATGTAGATGTAAGGCTAAAAGATTAATGATGAGGTACAAAGAATCAATCTATTTCACAAGGACAGCTCCCACACTTAGAATAACAACAGATTTCACCCTAATTAACTGTATCAAATCATAATACATAATTTTGGTTAGATTACAAACTATAAATCTAATTCCAAGGAAACATTCAAATTTAATAGAAAGATAAATGCAGTGCAATAGAATAGTTAAAGCAGTGGTATTCAGACATACAAGTTTGACTCAGCAAAATGCTATCCTTTCACCAAAATTTAGCTGACCATCGTATTGATTTGGAAAATAGTACATATACAGTTCTAGGGTTGTACCATTACAAAAGGGTAACCAAAAAGGTTCCACTTCTCTAATCAGAAATGATAATCAAAGGTTTATCCATTACAATAAATATCAAAATTTAGTACAAGGGGGAATCTAGCTATGCTTCCATTTTCTTCTCCTTGTCTAATTTATCCCTATAGGCAGTGACAACTGTAATAATTGGGATGAGCTCTTCGTGCCTATTGATATGGACTTTAGTATTTTTGATAAACCATCTAGAATGTTCTTTGGCCAGGCTCTTGATCTCATCCGTCTGATCTTTCATCTCTTCCATGGCTTTAAAAATGCATCCACTCAACTATTGGAGTTCTGGCACCTTGTCCAATTGGGAGGAAGACTATTCTGCCAACTTATGCACATAATCAGAAAATGATTTCTTCATACTGGCCAATCCGATCATTTCTTTTCCTTGACTGCTTGTCTGTGATTCTCTGTGCAGACCTTGAAGGAGTTTAAAATCTTTTTCCTACTCCTCCTTGATCTTGACATCTATCTGATGCAACCTTGTTTCAGCTTGGATGATCATCTTGATCTTAAATTCTAGGATTTGAAGCCATTCGATCAAAGGTTCATCTCCTTTCTGCAAGATCTTGGCCTTTAATGCCTCCTTGGTCTTCATTTTAACCACTACGTGCAGCATTACTATGCATTCTTGACATCTCACTCTCTTTGATGCGAGAGTCTACAGATTCTTATCAATATTATTCCTCTCTATTTCTAGCCTTAGGAGAGCATTACCCAGTTAGTCAACAACTACCAGTCCCTCAGATTCGAGCCTCTCGATCAATCTCTTGCCGATCTGACCGAAGTGTCTGTCCTCTTGCAAGTTGGCTATGATGGCTTGGTTCTCCGTAGCACTAGGATCAAAAGTGGTCTAGATACTATGAATGCTTGCAATCAAAATGATGAGTTATCTGATGAATTTAGTTAGCTCGGCTACTGCTTTAAGTTGGAATTTAGCAGTCTTGAGCTGTTCAAGCTCTTCTTCTATTACCACATTGGTAGACTTCTACCAATCTACCTTAGTATCATGATGAGTCAGCCCCATATCAAATGACTACAACTGAAAATCAGAGGCAATCATATCCTTGAATCTACCCTCCTTCATAGGCTTGGCCACTTCCATAGTGAAATGCCCAGTTTCAGGATCTCATTCTAGTGTAGACATTGTCTTCACTTTCTTTACTTTACTCACAATGGTGTCGGGCTGTAAGGCCTGTGAAAGAGTATCTTTTCTAGAAGTCACCTCTTCCACTCTCTTCCTTTTGTGCTCTAGAGTATTTTCTATCTAGGATTTAGCACTAGTAACTTTGGAAGCAGAGACCAATTCTTCTATAAATAACTTCCTGATCACCAGAGGAGTAGCTTTGGGTCTGGAAGCAAATGGGTTTACTGAAGTAGGATAGGAGGAAACTAATCTAATGACTCGAGTAGCTTCATGTTGCTTCCCAACCCTCTCATCCGATTATGTGGCTAAGGTATTGGAGCTATCTTCACCCACCTCTACTATAATAGGGGATCCTCACCTTGGAGTATCTTGGGTTGAAGTGTCAACTTGTGTATCTACAACACTAGCTTTAATTGGTTGCTCGGGCTCTGCACCTTTAGTGAGTTCAACTATAGACTTGACCAGGACTATGGAGACTACTTCTTCAATTGATCTGATGTCTGGAAGTGGGCCTTCTCTATAGGTATTCTCTAGTGGGATCTCTTTCTCAAGAGGTTCATCGCCTCCCCCCACTAGTTGAGCTAATCCTTTAGCTATGGTTGGGATTGTTGCTGAAGAATTCACCGCAGTGCTCGAAGTCACTTTGGCGGGAGTTTGTCGAGATGATGGCTTTCTTTCAGACTGCTTTCTCCTTCCTATCATCCTTTCAACCCACTACTCTAACCTTTTGTAAATCCCACCCATTAGGGTTTCCAAGTTTTTAATGGCCTTCCCTAGCATGGGCTCAGATCTTATAGGGAGCGGTTTTATCTTCTCCAAATATGTATTATCATACATATGTTTACTATCATCTTCTAGCCCCTCCACTGCAATGTTAACTTTGAACTTTTTGATTTTTTCAATAGTTAACTTGGTGTAGAATCTCTCTCTGCTCTCCAAGTCATCCTTGCAATTGGCCCAGTAGTCTTCAATATCATCAATGTGATGGATAGTATGACTCATTTGTAGGTAATCCCTGGCATAATTTGCAGGGTCATACTACGACCTCAAAACATCATATGTCTCCAATGAAAACCTCTATGAGAATGTTTTTAGGACATTCTTTGCTTCGGACCGGAACACACAACTATAAGCCCCAATGGTCATCGGGAAATTGTATCCTTTCTTCTTAGAATCACTGCAGATCAGATTCACTTGGAGTGCATGCCTCATCACCTCAATCAACATGATCATGTCATCAAGACATCTGGGTAGCTTCAAGGGGAAGTCGTCAAATCCTACAAGATGAATATATGAGAAATCTGCAAATTGAATGAAATAGAACCCAAACTAGATGATAAATGTCATGGCTTTAGGATAAAATCTCCTTTATGGGAAAATGTGCAGCTCCCTGCACAGTCTCATTGTAAATGCATCATTAACTCTGAGATATTCAGCATAACTGTTGTGCAATTTTAAACAAGGGAAGAATTCATAACTCTTAACATCCTCTGGGAATTCTTCTAGTCTAGGGAGCCCTAGAAAAATTTGAATTGTAGCTCATATATATAATAGAACATAAGACATGTAGAACTCATTCTGAAGCTTAGCTCTACTTAGGGCCTTGGAGAGATTCTCGCTTACCATAAGAGCCCAATCGATGAAATGATGTTGAGAATAGATCACCAGGACTAAGAAGAAATGATGTTCAAAATAATTTAGTGTGTCACTCTCACCTCTGATCCTATGGATCAGTACCAAGATATCCATGATTTTTGGCTTCAGGTTCATTCCATATAATCTTTTAGGAAACTTTCCCTTACCATTGCTCGGCTCTTGAAACTAGGACTTCATTATTTCCTTCTTCCACACCGCCTTCTTTGCTCCATACTCGGTAACTGCCTGACTGTATGTCATCTCTAAGTACTCAGCCTTCTTTGGAATGCATAGGGAGTTCTGGATGGAGTCTCGGTCAATGGAGAGTAGGACCGTGTCATTGGGTAGAAGGATTTTCTTGGTATCCGAGTTATATCAAGCTATAAATTCCTGAACAAGCTCTGGAGTTTGAACTGCAACGGGAAAGCCAGCAACTTTAACTAACCCACTCTCTTTTAGTTTCTCAGTGACAAGATGCATTTGGTCCGCTTTCAATCTATTCTAAAAGTTCTACATATCGAAGAACTTCAATGAGGTATCCATGATTTTGTGCCAATCGGAAGTGATGTCTTTCATCCCATCGAATCCCATAAATCTGGAAGCCATGCCTTGATTGATTTTGAATCATGAATGCAATGATATATCTCAAGAATGCATGAGCAAAGGAAAATTATTATCAAGAGCTACAAATTCAAACAATTTTTCAAACAGATGGTAGTTCCTGTTTGCAACCTTTCACTGATTTTATAACTTTGAATTCTTACCATTTAACGGCCAACTTCTCGGGCCACACAAATGAAAAGACTAAAGCATTAATGAAAAAGTCTACTATGAAGTAAAAAAGCTTTATTTGAATTAATTACTTTACCCCCATGGGCCATTAAGAAACATATTTTCACTTTAGTAACTATAACGGTAACTTTCTGGAAGTAGCAGAAAATTACTTTTATGCTTCCCTTTTGGGCGGAGAAATGCATTTGGGGTGTTCTCTACTCAAAAATCCACGGAGGAAAAATTTTAGCCTATTGAGATGCTAAAATGATATGTGTTGATTTTATCATCTTTCTCTATGCCTCGGATCATTTATGAGATATATTCTTCTTCAAAGTTCTTCTATTTTAATGATTTGGCAAAAAAAGTACTTTGCAGGTTGAAACCCGCCTATTGGAGTAGTGGATAAGCCATTTTCCACTTTTCCACTAGCAAGCTTGCATTCTGGATTTTTATTCATTCAATCATTCCACTCAGCCTACAGAGATGCATTTTGAATGCAATAATCTTTCTAAACCCAAGTTATCCATTTTCAAACAGTACTGACTGCATAGACATTTTGGAATATTTATCTACGGAAAACGCACTCTGTAGGTGGTTTTCCGCCATGGAGAAGCCCGAAGCCAATTTTCCACCATGGAGGCAAGATAAAGTATCAAAGCTATATATTCCAAAATTACACAAGATAAATGTTAGAAATCTCTGAATTGTGACCTTTGTTGGATTTGGGAGCTTAAACCTACCCGATAAAACATGAATTCAGATACAAATTCCCCCGGCTCATAAAGGAGAAGTCAAATTGGCAGAATCCGATAAAGGCCTCCTAGCCTAAGGGGAAAGCTAGACTTAGACTCCAGAATTGCACAACACTTCCAAGAAGAATACTACACATTAAACATCCACTTTTGTCTGAAAGGTATGCAAACCAAAAGTGGGGCAACAGTATGAAATGAATTATTACACATCTATTTATACAATAGATTGACATAAATAAGTTTCATGTATTACAAAGATAACTCTATGATCAAAGGTTTACAACTTGACATTGATCTCCTAGTTTGCATGTTTTCAATGAGTTAGACTGATTAAAAAAATTACAATTACAATGCTTGTCCCTCAAGAAATGGTTTTAAATCAAATTAAAATGCTAAATATAAAACATAAGTGTTTTATCTGATGTGGAAGTCAGATCCACATTTCTTGGGATATAAGTGACTTTCAGTCACTGATGCTCAGGTTGCTCAGTTGTCAGTTTGTCAGTGTTCCTTCTATGAATTGTTTTTTGGGTTCCATTTCTCTGTCAGGTTCCTCTTCTTTTCTTCTATGTTTGTTTACACTTCAACATTTTTGTGTTGAACTATGCAAACTGTGTCGGGTTTCTCTTGTGATCTATCTTGTCAGGTTTCTCTTGAACTTAACACTTTCAGTGACCTTTGTTATCTGTACTTTCAGTTTTTATTGAAAGCTTGTCTTTCAATGTAGGTATTACGGATGGTTCAAAACTTTTTCCCCTTTTCATACTAATGGCAAAATGTGTTATCAAAGATATCATCCACATAGTCTTCAAGAAATGGATGCATCGTATCATGAAAAATGGTGGTCATTGCCCTTTAATAGGTAGCTCTAGCATTTTTAAGGCCGAAGGGCATGACGTTCCAATAAAATGTACCCCAAGGGCATGTGAAGGTTTTTTTCTCTTGATCTTTTGGTTCTATCTTAATTTGGTTATATCCGCTAAATCCATCCATAAGGGAAAACATATAGTGTCATGTCATCAAATCCACTATAGCATCAATGCTAGGTAATGGAAGGCCATCCTTTGGTCATGCCAAGTTGAGATCTCATAAATCTGTGCATACTCTAATTGATTTATCATGCTTTGAAACCGACACAATATTGGATATCCATTCGGCATAAGCTATAGCCCTTATGAACCCCACTTTTAACAACTTTTCAAATTTTGCTTTCACTAGCAAGGCTATATGGGGGTGCATCTTCCTTAGCTTTTGTTTCACCATCTTAGCTCCTAGTCTTACATTTAGGTGATGCATAATGAAACTCAGATCTAACCTTGGCATATATGAATAAGACCATGCAAAGTTAACTTTCTTTTCTTTGAAGAATTGGATGAAATCTTGCCTTTTTGTTCGAGTTAATGAAACTGCAAGGTATACGAATCTCAGTTCTAATTTGGTGGCAATGTTTACCTTCTCTATAGGTTCAATATGCATAGGAGATCTTTCTTCATCATTCTTTGGCAAGGTGACCAATCTCTCATCCTTAGGTACCAAAGTTGGGTTTTCACCTTCGAAGACATCCTTTATTTTACTTTTTTGGGTCTAGTATTGCCACATTGTAGTTTTCACCACTAGACTATTTCATTTTCTTATTTATTTTATTTTTCTTTTGGATTGAAATATTGTCCCCTTTCTTCCATTTATATTCTTTGATCAAATTCATTTGTGAAAGAGGGTTCAACTGCATTTAGGTATAGGGCCATAGAATTGCCATTGGGAAAAAAGAGTATGTCATTTGGCTCAGCTAGGTCCCAATCAATCAATTCGGGGTGGATAAGAGATAAAGTTTCATTGGGTAAATTCATATCCATGGGGTTTAAGTACATGACTTAGTTTTAAGGTTCACACATTGTATTGATCAAATCTATGACATGGTCTTGCTTAAGGTGTTCCATAGAACTTGGATCAAAATCGTCCTCACTTGAGTCCTTTCAGATTTCTAATGAATAAAAAACTTGTGGATTAAACCTAACATTTGATTCTCCTAACCATGAAGGTACCCATGATTCACCCACCCAAGGAGTTCCATTTGATTCTTGTCTTAAATCTGATTATTGATAATTATTTGACCCTTGATTAGAACTTGATCCTTGATCAACACTTGGTTATTTGTTTGCACTAGATGTAGGAGAATAAGTATGAATTAAATCCACTTCCTTGTCATGAAAATAAGTCTTAGATAATAATCCCATTCATATTTATTGGAGTCATCTTCACTTTCTGAATCTAGCATATGGATGTGTTCATAAGAGTCTTGGAAGTTGTTGGAACCATTTCCTTGTTCTTGGTATCCTATTCCTGATTTTTCATCTTTAGATCTCCACAGAGGTTGTATGGGTTCTATAAATCCTTTATTCCTTATGGAAAAGGGTCCTCTTCCTTTATATCTCATTTTTTTCATCATTTTAAAACCTTTTCCATATTGATGTGTTTGAATGCTCACATTTTGGACCCTTTCTATATGGGAACTTGAAGCCTCCTCATCTTTGCACAACTATTTTAAAACTTCATTATCTTCTTCTTCCATTCGTGAAATGTCACTTTCTCTTACAAAATGGGAATTATACGTTTTATTTTAATGATCACTAGTTGGCCTACCATGTGACTTTGGAGGAGGTAAATCAAACGATGACACGAAATATTCTCTGGAACCTTTTTGATGGATTTTGCACTATTTCTCAAATTTCTTCATCAACTTGTCCATTTTTTGATAATGTGTTTCCTGAACTCTTTCATTTTCAACCCTAGACGGGTTTGAATCCCCCCTCTTGATTTGAAACACTTAACTTAGAATTCTTATTACTTTCATCTAAAAAACTAACCTTCTCTTTACCCTTATTTGATGTGGATGAGTTAGTTTTGTCTTGATTTGAGTTGGACACCAAAGTTGAGCTAAGACCACCTTCTTGATTTTCTTCTCTAGGAGAACTTGGGTTAGCCCCTTCACTATTATGTGGGATGAATCCCTATTAAGAGGTTTAACAATATTGCAATATTGGAATAGATTCACATCTCCACTTATAGTAATTTATTCTCCCATGTACGGAAACTTGATACATTCATGGTATGTTGAAGGTATCGCTTGCATTTCATGGATCCGTGGTCTCCCTAGAAAGATAATATAAGTTAATTTCATGTAAAGAAATTGGAAAATGGTATCTTTTTCTATTGGCCCCACTCGAATGGGAAAAACCACCATTCCTTTAGAAGACCTTTCTTCATCATAATAGGCCTTAATGGTGATCTTCTTCTTTGGATCCACGGAACCTTCGGAAAATCCTAGGGCTTCGACTAGAATCAATGTGAAAATGTTTAGACCAGATCCCCCATCAATAAGAACTCTTTTGACATGGTGTTTATGTATCAAAACCTCTATATGTAGCAGAATATTTTGGAGGTTATTAATGGACATGTCATCTTGTTCAGAAAAAGACAAACAATGAGGTGCAATGAGATGACCCACCACATTTTGAAATCTATCCACATCTAGGTTTTCAAGAATGGTACTCTCCACAAGAGCCTTTTCTAATATCTCCTTATTATTTGGTGAGAGCTTTAACAATTCAATGATTGAAATTTGGGTTGGAGTCTTTTGCCATTGATCCACAATATTATATCTCCTTTGAGAAGAAGATGGTTTATTAGGACAAATAGTCTTAGGGGTAGTTCCTTGTAAGGTTACCTTTGATACTTTCCCCCTAGTAACAACATTATAGGTTTCCTTTGATGGTTGATCTTTTACAACAACAACATTGATAGTATTGTCATATCCTGATAAGGAATTGATTACATTATCATAGCTATGTGCACAATTAACTTTGTAATTTCCTCTCTTATTATTTTGATTGCTATTTGAAGATTCCCCTTTCTCATGATTGAAAAAAGGAGTTTTAAATGCCACATGGTCTTCATTGTTTTGAGGACCTTCCACCTTGATTATTCCATTATCTATCATGTCTTGCACCTCACGCTTTAATCTTATGCATTCATTTGTCATATGCCCTCTGTTTCGATGACACTCACAAATATGAGAATCATTCCACCATGAGGGTTTAACTTGTGGTTCATAAGGCCTTGATTATGGTAAGACAATGATCTTATTAGAAATGAGGGTCCTTAAATCATTCTCGAGTGTTTCACCCAAGTGTGTGAACTTTCTTCTTGGTGATGGGCTAAAGAACGATTTTGGTTTGTTATCTTCTTTCTTGTTTAGCAAGTTGTTATTGTTGTTGAATGGGACCTTCATTGTTTGATTTACATTATTATCTTGGTTAGAAGATCTTGTGAGATTGAAAGGAGTATATTTTAAGTTGTTTTCTTCAACAACTCCATCATTAACAAGGCCCTTGTTAGTTTTCTTGAACCAAAAGCCATTATTATTATTTGAATCTCGATTGTTGTTGTTGGAATTATTGTGGTTATTAGGAAAACTCTTCTTTTCCTTAAAATGTTTGATCTCTCCACTCTTCACCAAAACTTCCTCTATGGTGATTCTATTTTCAATGATGTTCTCAAAATTAGTTGGGCATTGGAGTTGTAACCGATAGTTCATGATTGTGTTCAAACTATTTAGGAAGATATCCATTTTCTCTTTTTTGGGCATACTTCTAGGATATCGATTAAATACCGTTATCCACCTTTGCAAGAAGACTAGGAATGCTTCTCCCTCATTTTTTTTAGTGTTTCATAAATTTATCATTGCGACCTCATGTTTGATGTTGTATGAGTAACGAGTCACAAAATTGGATGCCAACTCTTCAAATGTTCGAACGTTTGAGGGTAATTTTGAGAACCATTCCATCATGGGTCCTCTAAGGCTTCTTGGATATAGTCACATTAAATAAGTGGTATCATGTTTTAGACACCTAAATCTGATTAACACATCTAATCATATTTAGTGCCTTCTGGGACATACCGGCTAAGTAATTAAGCATTACCTAATTGACCTATGTCATCCCCTAGCCCTAATTAATTTAATTAATTGGCTATAGTCCTGATTAATTATTAAAATAAACCAATAGCTTAATAATTGATTAAAACCTTATTCCCCTATTATTGAATGAATATGTTATTTATGTAATTCACTTCATTAATATTCCCTTTAACCTCTAACCTAACCTATCTCAACCACCTAACTCAGAGTTCAAACTAATCCCAACCTCTTCACCCATGCTAATCCTAATCTTATCCTAAACTCTCCCTAATGATGTCACATTCCTAATCTTTGGATTAGGAATTCAATCCCTTCCCCAAAGTCAACTTTCTCAAGCTCTATCTTATCCCATCACCTATGCCTCATTAATTACTCTTACACTCCTCATTAAGGCTCTTACACCCTCATTAATAACCTTATCTCCTAAAGTCTCCTTGGCTCTCTTCCCTAAATGGTCACATTCCTCCCTCTTTTCAACCCAATAATATTGTGACACTTGTCATCATATGATGCACTTGAAGAAGCACAATCCATGTGCTCTCTTCTAGGTGCATCTGGACCTCTCCTCGGGATTGCATCCTTACCCTTGATTCCTCACCCATTTTCTATAAAAGAAACCTTATTCCTTCACATTTTTCATGCACCTTCCATGTAGAGTTATAAAGTCATTTTTAGTCCATAAGCAGCCATTTTGAAGCAATATCCATTGTGAAGCATTGAAGCAATTGTGAGCATACATCCCTTAAGCATGGACACATTGAAATATCAAATGAAGTTGGAATGAGTTCATAGGAGGTTTTCATTCTCTTATTTTAAGCTTGTTTTAAGTTTCATTTTATATCTAATCTTGTGTGTAGTTTAGATTATTAGTTGTAGAGTGTTTAATTTTTTATTGTGCTCCTTTACACCTAATTTTCATAGCTTACATTCTGGCACACCTAGTGGGACACACTTCACGGATGAATTTTACTAACATAATGGTTTTTTGTTGATTTTTTGTGAAGTTTGTGTGTTTTTAGGTTTATAGGTGTCGTAGCACAAAATGGACTCCACCATCGCATTCAGAATGTCGTTTCTAGTCAAAATGACTATAAACTTGGCTATGCCACCCCCACAATCAAATCGGCGTCACATCCCTAAACCTTATCAAAATTTCTTTCATTCTTCTCAAAAACACGTTCAAATTCATGGACAGGCATCTCCTCTTCTACAGAGGTGGCTCCAACAGACAGGCGGCTCTGCCTGCAAACATAGACACTATCACAAAAACATCCATAACTTTTGCATACGGACTCCATTTTTTATGATTCAAAAAGTGTCAGAAAGATGACTTAGAGGGATATTCATATTGGTAGGCCACTTCATCATATTCCTCCTCCAAAAATTAGGTGAAATGTTCAAATTCCCCATCTCTTTATGCTCTAATCTAACCAACTCACACTCAATCTCGAATGCACAAGAATTGAACCAAGCTATCAACATTCTCATTTTGGGTTTTAAAATTGAAAAAGGCAAATCTCACATCTCTTTTTGGATCTAAAATTGAACAAGGCAAATCTCACATCTATTTTTGGATCTAAAATTGAACAAGCAAACTCACACATTTTTGTTTTGGGTTTCTAACAATTGAACAAAAACTATCACACCTTTTTTCTTTCAAGTGTAGTAAAATCATGCAAAACTGAATCTCGAATGCATAAAGGGTTAACATCTTTGTTTCAGCTTTGAAATTTGACAAAACAAATAACACTTCAAATTTGGGTTTAAAACTGAACAACTCAATCAAACATCATCTTGAATGCATAAACAGGAATTGAACAAGGCAAAGTACATTTCAATTTGGTGCACATAAAATCAAACAAACTTGCGAGTTTATTTCTGCATAAATCAAACATTGCTTAACTTGTCAAAGGAATAAACCGTGTATTTGGCATCTTTGGTGCACTTGCACAAAATTTGTAGAATGCAACCTCACTTCACGCACTATCCTCTCCCATTCGCTTTCATGGTCATTTGTGCAAGAGAAATATGATTGTGGCCGTTTGATCTTTTTTCTAAAATCTGCTTAGATGAGCCTATCCAGAAGAAGCATGAGTCCTTCTAGAGAATGACCTTAAATTGGTAAATTCTTTGGCTGGTATAGAAATAAGGTGGACTTAAAGGTTTGTCTATATCCCTTCAAGCTCGGGTGGGTCATGTTCAATGGTAGTCTATACTGAGTGAATATCCTCAACATACTGGCATGGTTGAACTAGGCTCTTAAGTGAATCACACCGTACAAACCGATTGCAGGGACACCACAAAAATACTAGCGACTCATAAATCTAGAAACCTACCTAATCCATCCCCGAAAGCTTGATAATTGACTGGGAAAGGAAGATAGTAACTTCCCTGAGAAATTCATACATTTGTGCCACCCTAAGCGTTTGGATTCAGATAATACAACATCATGGAGCCTCGTGCTTGATGGTGGTCATATTCTGATTATCTCTTGTGTGCGTCTGCCTACGCTTGCAGACAAATATTTTCAAGCTCACTAAATCCTTAAGGTATAAAGTACTTATATGTGTCTTCAGTGTTACAAACCTTGTGCAAAAAAGTTCTTGAACATACACAAATCTGAAATTTTTGAAGTCTTTTTGCCAAGGAGATTGACATTTTATGTTTCTGGCAAAGTTGCTTTGCCTCTTACAAGATTGTTTGCTCCAAATCATCAAGATCATCATTTATTCTACAAACATTCCAATGCACACTTGTTATATTCAAATGCCTCATCCTAAACATTATCAAACTGAGCTCATATCTATTTCTATCAAACACAAGAAAGTCAGGTGCTCCATTTCTCCCCATGTCCTAGACCAACAGACCTATCTTTTCCATCCCCCATCCTCTTTCCATATTCTTCGGCATCAATCCTTCTTCCTAATTTGAGCTTGAGTCTTCCATCCATCTCCATCATTCCTCCCTAATCAACTCATTAGAAAAGCATCATGTCACACATCTATTATGATGAGTTGGGTTTTCATATCTCTTCCTTGTCTTTATCCTATTCCAATGATGATGAGAGTGTTGTTAATCATGATGTGTATTTTTAAAACCTTAGCAAGATTTCTCCAAAGACCATCTGAACTCCAGTCTTTCCTCCATCCCACCCCATCATGTATTTATCATATTCCAATGATGATGAGAGTCTTGTTGATCATGATGCATACTTTGAAAACCTTAGCAATCTCGACCCAACATCCTGTTCTAGTGATGATGGGGGTCTTTTTGATCATGATGTGTACATGGAAAGCCTTAACACACTTTCTCCAAGCATCCTCCAAGCTCCAGTCGTTCCTCCACACTATCCCATCATACCGCCATACATACCCACTAGTACTCCTTATCCTACCTTTGACAAGGGAAATCCATCTTATCCTTCATCCACACCTCCATCTTATCCCACAGTCATGCCTCAAACTTTGTCTTTCCACAAAAACCCTACTATCTACATCCCTAATCCCAATCCACCATCTCATTATCCTCCAACCCATGTTCCAATCCCTAATCCTAGTCCTCCATTTCTTCCACACTATCACTAGAATCCCCATGCTATTTCTAATCTACCATCCACTCTATCCTACCCATCTAACTCATCTTATCCCAATCTACCATTTCCAACTCCTTCCTACCTTAACACATATTCCATCCCCTAGTCCATCCCTCCTCTCCCATCATTTAGCCACTCTTTTTCACAAGTCACCCCCATGCTTACCTCTATGAACTATCTCACTATACCATCTTCCCACCATCTGATACGTAATTCTCCAAGGAGTTTCACAAGGAAGCCATCACAAAATCCATCTCTTACAGTTGATGAGTCACGTCATATCACTCCCCCATGGGAAAACACTAGTGATGAAGCCCTTCTGTCTCCCACACCCATCTTTCCTCTTACATCTCCCATAACTATTATTTCCCTTCCTGATCTCATACTTTTTGATCCTCTTCCATCTCCCGCACCTATTATTTCCCTTCCAGATCTCATACTTTTTTATCATCTTCCATCTCCTAGCACCATTGAATTCCCCTCATCCATTTAATTCATCCAATCTTCATCCCCATATTCTCCTCCTGACACTATCCACACCCCATCCGATGAACCTCACACATCCATCCTTCTTCCCTCTCTAATGGAATCAACCATCCCCCCATCCAACCCATTTGAAGAATGTCCCATTCATCCACCCAACCCATTTGAAGAATCACCCATCCATTCATCCAACCTATTTGCATAATCCATTCATTCATCTGACCCATTTGCAGAATCTATCCATCCAACTCATTTGACGAATCCATCCATATATCCCCATCACACCATCCACATCAATCCAATCATGTCAATACCTTTTCTAAAATGATGTTGAAGTATCCATTGACTTGAATGAAGATTGTATCATTCCCTCCACTCCATATCAAGATCCTAACATCCCACTCCATCCATTACATGACCCATCTACTCCTCCTCCAACTCTAAATCCTTTACCCCATCTTAGTCAAGATCCAAGAATCCCATCACCTTCACTTCATGATCCTTTATCGCCTCCAGTCCAAAATATCCCACCGCCATCACTCTAACCCCTTGGTCCACTCACATTCATCTGTGGTGGTCTGCTTAAAATAGAAGAAAACAGTTACATCTCCACTATTTGTCATCCAGCTGATAATGGACTTACATCTTGTTCCTTCACTAAAAAGTATCCTACCTTGACTCAAATGCTAAAAAATGGAATTATCAAGGTAAAGGCGCATGCCTAAATGAGCAAGGTACCCTGGAGCCCATTCAGGTTAAAATACCATCCATGATATTGTGGTATTGGTTATGCACCTAGAGGCCCTTCTTCCAAAATTGTTGGTACAACTAATGCAAAATTCAAGAGTTCTTTTAAACCCTCCATTACATCTTCCTATCATCCCTCTAAAGAATATAACGTCATCCCCCCTCCTCCATCCCTACAACCCAAGACAACCTACCATATTCCTCCTTCATCCTCTCAATCCATTTTGGGCCCCTATGTCCCAAAATCTCATCCCACATATTATCCCACTCCTTCCTTCATCCATCAATCCCATATAAAAAATCCCAACACTTACATTCCCAATCAGGATTAACAAAGGCACATACCCATGCACCCCATCCACCATCCTACCTCCACCACTCCATCCATATTTCCTCCATCTCATGCAAGTTCTCATCTCCCTTCCAATGCTACTCATTGTAATTTGGATGCCAAATCACCAATGCATACAACTACAAATCCACAATCTAAAGATTGTCATGTCCATTTCAAATGACATGCTTCAGCAAAAGAAAATCTAATCAAATAATGCACTACATCCCATAGGCCACAAAATCCCACCAAAGAAAAAGAAGAAATTATGTGGATCCCAAAGAAAAAAGATGTCATGCATCTAAAAGAAAAATCCATTGTGGCATCCAAGGTTACTAATCCTCTAGCTGAGTATTCCTCTCCTCCATCTTCAAAATCTCTTTTGGGTCCTTATGTCCCACAACTTCCTACCATGACTCCTACATTTCATCCACAAGTACCATTCACTTCACATTAACTCTTCTCACATCCCTCACAACATGTGTCAATGTTGATCCTGACAGCATCCCCCTATCCCACTCAATTTCCATCATTTTATATGTGAATACTTCCAACTATCATATCCCTTATCCCACATATATCCCCCTGCATAGCTATCTCATACCTGCATTTGCCTAAGTCACTCATCCCACATAAAGTTGTACCAACATATTGTGATCAACACCAAAAGAAGAAAACCAAAAACAACAAAAAAAAAGAAGCAAAAAAAAAGAAAAAAAGAAATAAAAAGAAAGAGAAATCAATTCATCCACTGGTGAAAACTTGCTAAAAAGTCACCTTGGACAAGTACCATGATAAAAACTTGGTAAACAGGCATCATGCATAGTTCCTCCATACATTTTCTCTTCACACTTGGGGGCAGTTTCTTATGGCCACCATCCATATCCTATCTTGTCCCTTTCACTTCCTCCATCCTCCTCTGGATCTTGATGAGAAATATACAGGCCACCATATCTACATGCTTTTGGAAATTTCTTGGCATCCATCTCCCATCTCCTGTCTTTATCCACCCATCCTTCCTTCCATCTATCCTTTTGCACTATCTTCCTCCCTTATCCATCCTTTGTCCTATCTTTCATTCACCTCTGTCATCCTCTTGTTATCCTCTCTTCCATCCCATCGTACCCCCTCCTAATGCTTCCTCACATGCATGACCTATCCTAAGTGGGGTAATTATGTTCCTTGGTGACATAGTCCTTGGATACCTTCTCGTATCCACCTGTCATTTCCCAATCCTCCTCTCCTATCCACAATCCTTCAGCTATCCATTCATTCCTTTACTAAAATCCTTCCATCCAATACTTCCCTCTCAATTTTTCCCAGTGTCTCCTCCATCTTCCAATTCCTCCTTTCATATATCCCATCACTTTTTTCTTCCCTTTTCATTGGTACCTATCTCTAGGCTACCCTCATACACCCAATGCCACCCATTCCAATCCTAATTCTCCTTTTGACCTACCATCACATGCAAATCTTATCCACATCCTCCAGCTATCCAAAGTCAAGAAGTAATCATCCCATCTAAGCATACCCTTATCCTTGATGTAAGCTTTGATCGCAATCCACTCATCATCATTGGGATGCATCCTTCCCAATCATTGTGTTTTCTTTAGGATTACCTTGTTCCCACATCTAGAGCACCCCATTCGCTATTTCCTCTATCTTGGCCTTTTGGCTCAACCGATGAAACATCATGTATATCTACCTCATATCATCCATTCTCCCTGAGATCCATGAGCTTCGATCATGTAAATATTTTGTATGTGTCAGCCTATTCTTGAGCCCAGTCCTGCTTGTACATATCTCGCGTCCTTGGTCGATCTCCTTGCAGAAAGTAATCCAATTTCAGATCCTAGATCCTATGCTTCAGCAAGTTCCTTATGATGAAATCTTGTTTCAGAAATTTTATCATCATCACATCTTTTGGCCAATCAGATTCACACTTGACATATCCATGGAAATGGGTCCTTGAGGATGTATCTTTCCTCTTGTTGACCTAAATCCAATCATCTTTCTGGAAATGGGTCCTTGAGAATGTACCCTTCCTCTCGTTGACCTAAATCTAGATCATCATCATCACTGGGTCCTTGTAGGATGCATCCTTCATCTTGACCTAATCTCAATCCAATCATCATCCCATATTGTTGATCTCTCTAGAAAAAGGCATCTTGTTATTGAATTTTTAATCATGAAATTTGATTTTGGTTCTTGATTATCATTCCTGATTCTTTTTGGTTGTTCTACTACTCAAGGTTGCCATGATTCTTTATATCATGATATGCTGCAAATGGATGCACCTAGGATAGGTAACTTGATCTTTTTGTTTTCTGCTTGTGAGTCAGTTGGATATGACCCTTGCATGTATGTAATTTGTTTGGGTTTGCATGTTGCACTTTGGAAGTGTCGTTTGCTTGTGGGATTTTCCCGCATCATTTCCACCATGGCTCTTCTAGGACTCATATGTGATGTTGGGGAAACCCTCGTGTGTCTGTTGTGTCAGTCCTCTGCAACACCGGTGACAAGGCCTCATGTTCCTAGTAACCTTGGCATGGTCTCTAGTGTTGCTATATCAAAATAAGTGCTCAACTACATGGCGGTATTCCATCCCAGAATACCCCTTGCTCAAGCTTCAAGAAAAATCCCCCCATCCCCTCCCCAACAAAAGAAATCAAATCCCATCCCAAGGAAAGAAATCCCTTTTAGTCCAATCAAATCCTGTCTCAAACCTAACCCTTCATCCTTGATGTGAACCTGACTATCCCATCCCTCATTCTTCTATCCCCCCTTCCTTTTTCTCCTATCTTGTCTCTCCTGGCCGTCTCTTTTCGAGATGTCGTCAGGGCTTCGCCTTTTTTTCTATCTCTCTCTTGAGGGGACATCATCTTGGTTGTCCTATCCTAAATCTATCCTAATCATCACTCTGGGGCAACTTCGTTTCCTACGTCCACATCTTTGTGTTGTCTATTGTTTTAAACGTCTTCAAAATAGTGTTATTCTAACACTATGTCGAAGAGGGGTGAAATGTAGACACATAAATCTAATTAACACATCTAATCATATTTAATGCCTTTTGGGACATATCAGCTAAGTAATTAAGCATTACCTAATTGACCTATACCATCCCCTGGCCCTAATTAATTCAATTAATTTTCTATAGTCCTGGTTAATTATTAAAAGCAACCAATAGCTTAATAATTGATTAAAACCCTGATCCCCTATTATTGAATGAATATGTTATTTATGTAATTCACTTAATTAATATTCCCTTTAACCCCTAACCTAACCTATCTCAACCACCTAGCTCAGAGTTCAAACTAATCCCAACCTCTTCACCCATGCTAATCCTAATCCTATCCTAAACTCTCCCTAATGATTTCACATTCCTAGTCTTTGGATTAAGAATTCAATCCCTTCCCCAAAGTCAACTTTCTCAAGCTCTATCTTATCCCCTCATCCATGTCTCATTAATTCCTCTTACACTCCTCATTAAGGCTCTTACGCCCTCATTAATAGCCTTATCTCCTAAAGTCTCCTTGGCTCTCTTCCCTAAATGGTCACATTCCTTCCTCTTTTCAACCCAATAATATTGTGACACTTGTCATCATATGATGCACTTAAAGAAGCATAATCCATGTGCTCTCTTCTAGGTGCATCTAGACCTCTCCTCAGGATTGCATTCTGACCCTTGATTCCTCACCCATTTTCTATAAAAGAGACCTCATTCCTTCACATTTTTCATCCACCTTCCATGTAGAGTTATAATGTCATTTTTAGTCCATAAGCAGCCATTTTGAAGCAATATCCATTGTGAAGTATTGAAGAAATCGTGAGCACACATCCCTTAAGCATGGACACATCAAAATATCAAATGAAGTTGGAATGAGTTCGTAGGAGGTTTGCAATCTCTTATTTTAAGCTTGTTTTATGTTTCATTTTATGTCTGATCTTGTGTGTAGTTTAGATTATTAGTTGTAGAGTGTTTTAATTTGTTATTATGCTCCTTTACACCTAATTTTCATAGCTTACACATCCATAAACTCCAATCTTAATGAACAAAATTCTCTCAAATGGTCTTGTGGGTCAGATACCCCCATGTATTTATCATATTTAGGGAAGACCACGTTTGGAGGGAATGGTACCATAATTAAAGCCTTGTCAAAAGGGAACGGACATATATCCTCGATTGAGAAAGGTTTTGGAGATGAAATTTTATTCATATTGTCCAATTTCATTTGAAAAATCTTGATTTTTTTATTCATGATTGCAATTGGGTTTTCATCCTCTTCTTTCTTCTTTAGGTTACTCATATCATAATCATGGGAGAGTTTTACCCCTGCTTGGGCTAGGTCAAAGAAATACTTCTCCCTATCTCTCTCTAAGATTTTTCCATGATTTTCACAAAGAAAAGAGTTTGTGTCACTTCATTTACTCTCTCTTTGGTGGCCTCCTCATCTTGAGGGTCCCTATTTCCTCCATTATTCATGTCAATTCCTCCATTGTTAGGGTCATTCCCTCCCCCATTGTTTCCATTGTTAATCACATCCTTATTTTTTCCATTTTGATTATTCTTTGTGTCATCATTAATATCATTGATGAGGTCAGGATCCATATGTACAAAGGGAAAATCCATTGTGCTTGGTTCTTCTTCCTCTTTGATTTCAAAAGATTGTTGTGAGGAAACTAGTATTTCGCTTGGAAAGGGTAATTCTTGCCTAAGATAAGTTTTGTATTCTTGTAAGGTTTCCTTGATGTAGTGAGATCTTGTAAAAGCATACATTAGCATGGAACGAATATCCTTAACTCACCCTTTTCATCAATTCCTTTAAAAAATTGAACTCCTTAAATCTGATAGGATTTGATCAGTCTGATAGATTGGACATAACATACTCCAAAAAGGGTATCCAAAAATGATTTTGAAAATTTCCAAATACCATGGGAGATACCCAATGTTTGAGTGTCTCAGTATGTACGTGCTACTTCAAAGCTTCCACACGCTACTTTACTTGGTTGTACGCGCTCACTGGAAAAACACAACGTGTTGGTTGGTTTTTTAGGTGTGCTACTTGATAACTAGTAAGCATTAAAACAAAGCTATACGCATTGCTTTTTGGTTTATAAGCGGTAAATTTCTATGCACACGCATTAATTCTTTGGTCACATGTGGTAAATGTTTGTTTACAGGTGTCACTTAACATTCTGAAATGCGCTACTCTGTTTGTACGCACTAAAAGGCCTCCGGGACCAAAATGTGTCATTGTCTTGGATAATCGTTTGATTGATTTTTAAAAGTTTTAAAGTGTGATCAAATCTAGATGAATGTTGTCCTTTCTTGATATAAATCATCAACCAAAGAATGCACAACAAATCATTGTTTTAACCTTTTAATCTACACACAAAGTGTATTTTCTCGATCATTTTCACGTTTCTTTAACAAAAAATTCTTCCAAGCAATCTAGCTATGGACAAATTTGGCTTGTAAATAGCTCTAAAAGGTAGGAATTTCTATTTTAACCAGGTTTTAATTAAGATTCTGTTTAAAAAGTTTTTTTGTCTCATCCCCCATTATAGAGGCCTCCCACATGCATAAAAGCGCGATTTTGTGCAATCCTGAAGCACTACTAGAGGGTGTTTGATTCTAAATCCTTTCCGTCACTCACCGCATTAAGAATGAATCTATTTTATTTTATCGTGGGTTGGATTACCATGGCTAAAATGGTTGTATCCCACTTGGGTCATTCCCTCTCACTGTCCTCGAAAAGGCAAATCTCAAGAGGCAAGCCCACTCAAGATCTAACATGTTCATTTTGAAAGAAAGAAATGAAATGGATAGGTAGGTTTGGGAATTTCATTCACCTAAAAGGTGAAGAGCATATCCCTACTACTTCTCCAATTCCAAACACAACCGAAAAAAGGTTCAATTACCACCTCTTAAACTAAGGGATTCAAAGTGTGTATGGATTTTTATTCACTCAAAGAGTGAAGAGCATATACCTAGCACTTCTCTTCCACAAACAAGGAGGTTCAAAAACATAGTGTTTGTTCATTTCCTTAGGTTCTTCGCATCTCAAATTTGGCATACGAAATGCTTTAATTCGTGACTTGAAGTCCCTTTTTCTAATTATGCTAGATTTTAATTTTGACTTGCCAAAATTTGATCAAATGCAAGTGGTTTTTAGATCTTACATTTTTCGAAGCTAGCTAGGCTAGACATTTTTTTTTATTGTTTTTTCAATTTTGCACTCACCTAGTGGCGATCGCTCCATCTCCTTTGCATCCTCTCCTCCAACAAGTTAGTCCAACACAACTCAAACAAAATGAGAAAATAAAAACCAAATCCAAAAGGCAAAGTTCAAATTCACCTAAATTTAATGTTATTTCAAAGATTTCAAGGTGAATAGATTCAAATTAATGAAATATACTTAGATTTGTAAGTCTTTACAATTTTGACATAATGATCATAAAGCTTTACATCTTCATTTAAAGTTTCCAAAATATTTGCATTATGGATTTGTTTCTCAAACCTTAACAACCTTTTGATCTCTCTCTCTCCTCCTTGTGAATCTGAAGTCAAGGCTTCTTCACCTTCCTATGCTTTGACAACTGTAAATTGGCAAATAATTTTCATTAACTTGCTGAATTTTAATAATTTGCAAAAATTTCAAACATAGTAGCATGCGCTATTTTAAAAGTGATAGAGCGCTGCTTTAATGTTGTCTATGGTGTGCTTTAATTGAATCTAAGCGCTACTTTAAAGGTTACAAAGCGCTACTTAACAGCTGAAAAGCATTAAAATGGAATCAAATGTGCTTAAAGATAGCAGAGCAAGCATTAGAAAACTCATGCTACCTGTCACTTTTCCGTGCAAATGTGTCAAAATTTATCTATCACGTGTTTCTTTTCTATCAGAGGCGTTGAGAGAATGTTAGACAGGAGATGGGAGTTTTACACGCACTGCTTCATTGTGTAAAGGCGTCCATATTTATGCTTGTATGTGTCACTTTTGTTTTTTGATGCATTGAGAGAATATAAGATAGAATACAGAAGAGTTTTTCCACGTGCTGCTTTGTTGTGTAAAGGTGTCAAGATTTATGCTTTTATGCGTCACTTTACCTACTAATCGCAAATTCCTTCAAATAAAAACACTCAAACACACCAAAAATTCATGAGATTGTTAAAAATGGGGGCTAGAGCCCCACGGTGAGCGCCATTTGTGTATATGAAAATCATACCTTCATGAAATTAGTATTATTACTATCAATTCAACTTCAAAATATGCAAATTAAGCTAATTGAATTGAAATGAAACAATGAGCATCTCATGGCTCTCTATCTAGGAAAGATAATAGTATGCTCTCAACTCAAACATTCATTAATGATAGTCCTAGTAATGAGAAAATGAAGCTATTTGATTTGATTTAACCCTATTTAGCTCAAATTATCCTAAAATGCTTCAAAATTGATCATTATTTGCAATTTGAATCAAACTAAATGCTATGAACTCCAAATCAAAATGTCTATAGTGATGATGTTTTGCTCATGAATGTGTGTTATATCTTTTTCTCTCAAAATAGCCTCTATTTAAAAGATTTCCCAAGGGTAGGGGGTGTGTGTGTGTAAATGGGTACCTGTTGAAAATGACACAAACACTCAATAGGTCATTGCATTAGCTCAAATGGTTAGTTAAAATGTTAGAAACCACTAATATCGGCCTATTGCCTTCTAACTAGAA
>MU226236.1:3084447-3110069 GCA_018584345.1 Thuja plicata
ACTTCAGCATATATATATATATATATATATATATATATATATATATATATATGTTCGTACATGGACATATTAAAACTATCGAGATTTATAAATAAATTCACTTAGGGCTTTTATAATTGTAAAAAAATTTGGATTTTAATTTTAATGAGCTAAGAGGGAAAAGTTTAATGAGTCCTAGAGGTTTGGGTAAAATTGGTTATGAACTCTTTGACCTATCCATTGGCAATTTTATGATCGAGACATAACACTGAAACCTATTCTTCTAAGACGTTATCATCTAAAATACCAAGTCTTATGGATTCCTGAGATATTTGTACCATAGACAAAATTCCTGAGATTCTGAAGTCATTCGGAAAAGTAGTGGGAACGTTTAATACCCTAAATTACGAAAGTTGTCAAAGGATAGGTTTTAGAAGAAGGCTCAGAGAATTCAGGAATAGATAAGTTGTGATGCTAGTTCCTACATTTTGGATATAGCATTGGGAGAGTCTCATTACTTTTGAAACTCTCCATCGGAAATTAGATGAGCGAGGTTCTACTCCCGAGAATCCGAAGTCGTATATAACCCGAAATTCCAAAATCTATCTAAGGATGGGATTAATTTATATATAGAGAGATAGATAGAGAGAGAGAGAGAGAGAGAGAGAGAGAGAGAGAGAGAGAGAGAGAGAGAGAGAGAGAGAGCGCAGGGAANAGAGAGAGAGAGAGAGAGAGAGAGAGAGAGAGAGAGAGAGAGAGAGAGAGAGAGAGAGAGAGAGAGAGAGAGAGCTCAGGGAATCGAGGATTGATAAGTTTCTAAGCAAATTCTAAAATTTCGGACATAGCAGTGGGCAAGTTCTATTGTTTTCAGATTTCCACATCATAAATTTGATGTATTATGTGTCATTACTGAGATTCAAAGGCCAATCGAAAAAGGTGATGGGAACGTGTAATTCCCGCAATTTCGAAGGCTGCCAAGGGTCAGTTTTAGAGGAAGATTCAGAGAATCAAGCATTGAAAAGCAATAATGCTCGATTCGAAATTTTGCAAATAGTTGTGGAAAAGTTCCAATACTTTCGGACTTCTTCATCGGGAATTCGATGAAATAAGTGTTGTTCCTGAGATTGTGAAGCCATTCAGAGAAATTAGTGGGAAATGTATAATTCCAAAAACTCCGAAAGCTCTCCAAGGTTGGGTTAATAGAGAAATGCTCAGGGCATCAAGAATTGAAAAGTTGCGATGCTAGTACTATAATTTCGCACATAGCAATGGGAAAGTACTTTTTCTTTCAGACTTTAACATCATAAATTTGATGTGCGAAGTGCAATTCCCGAGATTCGGAAGCCATTTCATGAATGTAGTGGGGGCGTGCGATTCCCAAAATTCTGAAAAGCTATCAAAGTATGGGTTTTAGAGAAAGGCTTGGTGAGGCGGGAAATGGTAAACTGTGATTATTTCTCCAGAATTTCGGAGATTACCGCAACAAAGTTCTATTTTTGAAATTCCTAAAGTTGTCAAAGGGTGGGTTTTTAGATAGAAGGCCTAGATAATCGGGATATTGATGTACTATGAAGCTGGTTCCGGAGTCTCATAGTATTGCAACTTATTTCTCGAAGTATCTTTAAAATCTTTAAAATCTACCTGTCAAGTACCCTATTGCATGTCATATGTCAACACTAAATACATAGAGCCACTTACACGACCGAGGTGTCTTATCCTGCATTTAAAACGCATATTAATGAGCTTTAAATGCCAAGATTATATGCAGATTTTCCCGATGGTGTAGTGACTTCTTGTAGAAGGTGAATCAAAATATAGTATCACACAGTATTTCCTAAAAAAGAAAGAACTGAAGAAGTTGATCTCCTCGTCCTGATATCTTGTATTGAAAATAATCAACTCCTAAATATGGCCCTAAAATATCTTGGCTTCGACCACCTAAACGGTGTCGGTAGTGTTTGGAAAGACCTTGGCAATACTAAGTTAAATTTCTATGACTTAGAAGATTTGTACAGAACAGTACACACACACACCCCCCCTTACATCCAATTACTCAGAAGTTGATTGAGAGTGGGTGTATCCAGGCGGCAGGTTTTCCGATAGCCATCCAGGCCCCTAAGCTAATTATGGAGTGCATTGCCAGATTCGACTCGGTCAGTAGGCAAATTAAGAAGTCAAATAATGAGATTTTGGTCACCCTAGACAAGAATTCAATTCAAAACTTCTTAGACCTCCCTTCAAGAGCAGAATATAATAATTGGGACTTCTCATTGAATGCATCTTATTTTAATGAGAAGAAATCACGGTGGAGAGGCGAAATTTCTGCAGAATGGTTCCGACCCAAGACGGCGGCTAGCTCCAAGCTCCCAAAGACTCTTTACGAAACTAATCTCAAAAGAAAGATTGTGGATATTTAGGTACTCCTGCATCGACTAAGAGGGAATGAGGAGGCCCTAAATTTTGAGGAATGATGGTTTTTCAGCTTGTAGACTCTGTGTTGAGGATAGATATATTGATTGGGCACAACTACTTAGTGACAGGTTAACCAAAATGCTCGTGTTGGCTAAACACTTATCATCTTTCCATATGTCTTCTTATATCATTTATGCCTTAGCCTGTATTTGTAGTTGGCCCGGTCTCCCTAGCATTGAAGAATTTGAAGAAGACATCCAAGTATATGATTTCTATCCATGTTTGTAGATGCACAATAGTCGCAAAAGTTTTAGAAGGGTGAAAGATGCTTTCACCATGAAAGTATGTAGGGAAATTCAAGGTTGCCCAGAGCGAAGAATGTCCACAGAGGCAGCATCAATGATAGCTACATTTGGGAGCCATTTCACACAATTTCTGGCATTCACTTACTTCAGGATATGAGATTTTGACAATTTCCCCTACAAATTGCTAAGATATCTAGATGATGAGATAATTTTGATAGAGCTTTGTAGGCAGATCGTTGAGGTCAATACCAGGTGCAGTGAGTGACACAAAGAAGGAATTTGATTTGTCATTTTAGTTAGGGCTTATACATGAACATCCAGCTCCAACGCCCTGAACATGATAAAGAGCGCCAAAGAAAAGTATTTGTTTGAACAGTACAACGTACGTGCTTATAACTCACTTTGATCTTGCAAATTTTGTCAAGGATAACTTGCAGTTAGGACCGACTTTTCACCACGTTCCTGCCTTAAAGGACTTCTGGGCTGACTGCAGAGATGAATTCGACATTAGGGAGCGATCCTGGTCTCGTCTCACTATTGATCAAGTCAAACTATATGATACCAATATTAATGTGGAGGGATTATCTGACCATGGGTCATATTTTTTGTCCTCGTACTATTTGGGGCAGATAAAGGGAACCCCTCTAAAGCCCATCACATTTCAAGGGCCAAAACTTGATGATCTCAACGTAAGGATGGCCTCCGTCCTAAAGCAGACAAACAAGTGGCTATAGTGGAAAAAGACGAGAAGAGAGGGGGTTAGCTCCTCTAAACCCCCTCTGACTCAAACTCAAAGCCCAACCACAGTTCCAAACATAACTATGACAGCGAAGCCATTGGTCCAAGGTACATCCCAATCAACAAGTGGGAACGATCAACCCCCTGAGAAAGGCCAAGGCATTCCTCCCACATGCGGAGGCGGAATAGTGCCTTTTATTAACCTCGTTCCACAAGAGGGGCCCGAGAAGGTAGAGACTAGAGAGCTGGACATGGGTTCCCAAGGAAATCTCCCAGAGCAACCGCAGTATGGGCAACCATCGGAACCCCGAGGAGATTCTCGAAAGGTGCCAGTTAGCCCAATTCCACACAAGGTACCCCGATTTCCTTTTCCTTATGGTCCTATGCAAACTCCTCCTATACTGAGGAAATTATTTGATATAGAAAGTTTAGCCTCTGCTTCAATAGTTATATCTTCTCCTTCGTGGATAGAGTAGACTATCAAGAAAAAAGGAAAAGAGAGGGGGACAGAGTTCCTTCAAGAGATTTGATCTCTCAGATCATGAAAGGCCCCTCTACTTCCAAAAGAAAGAAAGAAAGTAGTATTCTAGCTTCTTTGGGAAAGGATCCAGAGATTGGGCATGTTATTTTGGAAGTTGCCCAAGCCAAGACGCAGGAAAAAACTGGGCAATTATCTCCTGCAGATTTTGATGTAAGAAAGATTGATATAGGTCCTCCACAACATAATCGTACACTGGATATGTGGGAGTTCACCCACCAAGAAGTAACAAAAAGATTGGACAAGAACAAGGGAAAGAAAGCCAAACTCAAGTCCATTGTAACTCATCTCTCTGATTATATTAGAAAAGCCCTCGCTCGTCTCTCTTCTCGACCTGGTCTTCCTATAGATGAGACGTTTGATCCAACATCAGATTCTGGCCAAGAATTGATTGCACAATTGCATGAGGACCGACACATGGGGCAAATAGGCAAGGATTGGATCAAGGACCTCAAATCTAGAGGTCTTCCTCTCATAGATTGCCTTGGGGCTTACTACAAGGTTTTTGTTCACCTTAAGGATGTGGTGATAATTGATATTCAACTCATGGAAGAAGAGAAGAGTTCTTTTGAACGCCTCATATCTCTATTAGAAGAGTTAATGAAAATGAAAGTTGAGGATGTTGTCAGCTTAAACATTTTGAAAACTATCGATGAGCCATTGCAAAAGTGGAATTTTTCACTATCATTCAAGAGGGACATTTTATATGAAGTCCTTGAGCACCTGGAAAACATGGTGACTACCCTCAGAGATAGCATCTCACATATGGAGAAAGACTTCACAGAATTGGGGTGTGATTCCTATCAAGGCGAGGGATATGGCCTCATCAATATAAAGGGCATGAAGAGCTCCAATCAGAAGAATTTAGATAACATCATAAATCCTGCTACATATCATAGTGGGGACCTATCTAGACTAACAACCATTGATGTTCTACTATCTACCGCCAGCCACGATGTTCATGATATCTCTCACGAAATTATACAGATAAAGAGAGACCATGTATATTGGACAGTGAGGGATGACCAAGTCATCATCCCTAAGGATGATAACATGACGCGTGTACTTACAACCATGGAAAGGCACCTAAAAACTGCTCAAACAGAGTCAAAGAATATAGAAGGTGGAGAGGCCGCATAATCTTTTTTTTTTTCTATATTTAGTAATTGCTACAGTGCATAACACTAGTCACTTTTTTGTTGTTTATTCATTTCCAGTAGTTTTTTGTTACCACCTCTGGAAGGCAAAGAGACTATACATTTCTCTGTTTGTTTTTTTGTAACTGGTCCACAATTTCCATACAATATCCTCCTTTGTTGTGACAATTATGTAAGATTCTAAGTTGTTTTAAGATTACTATTCATAGTCAAAAAAGGGATTCTAACTGTTATATGAGTGAGCTAGATATCACATCCTATCTGATTTGCCTCAATTCCTTGGTTAGCTAGTTCATCAGCTCTTTTGTTCCCTTCTCTATAAGTATGGTTAATTATTATTTTATCAAAATTTTGGCAAAGGATAATAGCCCTGGCTAAAAGCGAGTCTAGTCTCCAATTGAGAAGAGAACCTTTCCTTAAGGCATTAATAATGATTGTTGAATCTCCTTCAATCACCAATTTCTTACATCCCAAATTTCTACATAATAATAAGCCTTCCACCAAAGCCATTAATTATGCCCCATTATTGGTCTCTTTACCAATGAATTTTGCTAATTTCACCAACCTCTTTTCCTTCCATGTTATGAACACTACATCCAATGCCAGACATGCCTGAGTTACCCCTTGAGGCACCATCAAAGTTTAGTTTTAACCATCTTTAGGTTGTTTCCATTTGCATTCTTCGCGTTTCTTCTGTGAAGATACCCCCCTTGTCCAACATAGGGAGGAATTTTTAGACCTTGCCATTTACCTCTCATCTTTTCATCCTAGTATGTCATAGCCAATTCCTTTTTCTGCCTGTTCATGTTTCGATTGTTTGTCAGTTCTATGATTGATGCCTCAATTTTATTTAAAAGCTGCTCACTTCCAATTTTTTCTCTTGAAATATCCTTCTATTACGTTCTTTCTATAATTCCCATGAGATGATTGAAGGGGCGACTACCCATAGTGAGCCATAAATACTCCCCTGTCTAAGGATGTGCCAAGAATTTAGCAGTTCTGGTATTGTTCTCGAAAGAGCTGATGTCCAGCCTAATTGTGAACATATCCATGTCCAACATTGACTAGAGAATGGGCGTCCTAGAAGTAAGTGACCTATTGATTCTTCCTCTTTTTTACATAAAGAGCATCTGCTAGGGTCATGATAGCCCATTTTCACAAAATCTTATGTTGTCAGAATCTTCTTATGCCATACTAACGAGGTAAAGAATCATGCCTTAGGAAAGCATTCTTTACTCTAGCAAATATTTGTCGGGGGGTTTCATTAATTATTGTTTGTCTCAATCTCAGAAAGTGATAGCCTTCTTTTACTGTATATTCCCCACTTTTACTTCCATCTCATACTAGCTTATCCCCCTTAAGGTTGAAAGTTGTTTTCCTTTCCTTCATAATTTTGTTCAAAGTAGCAGCTTCTAAAGGGGGAGGCTCAGCTCATCCCAGTACTTCCATTTCCATTACACCCCTTCATCTTCAAAGGATACATAGTCTATGAATTTTTCTCCTAATCTGGCCTTCAAAATCCTATGGGATTGCTCTAGGTTCCCATCACTTTCTAAGGCTTCGTAACCACCCCAAGAGTCTTGCCAGAAAAGGGCCTTCTCCCCTTTCCACAGATTCTAGGTAAGTTTGTCTTGGATGATGGGTCTACAATCCATCATAAAATTCCATATCCTAGAGCCTATGGGGAGGGAGGCTTTTCCCTGAAAATGTTTATGGGTCCTGCATTGGTTAGATACTTTCTTGAGGGTACATTAACCCATTTTAGTTGGGGGTTTTTATACATTCTCCAAACTAGTTTGGTGCCCAGGGTGTTTCCTTGTAGTCATATATCCTTTATCCCTGCTCCACCTTCCTCTTTTGGTTTGCATACGTTGTCCCAAGCTAAAAGATATATTTTCTTCTTATCTCCTATTCCTTGCCAGAAGAATGTCCTTAGAATTTTGTTGATTTCCTCTCTTTTTTTGCTTGGTAAATCAATGCAAGCCAATTGATATATGTGTTGTGTTGTCAGTATTGCTTGAACCTTTGTAGCTCTACCTGCAGCAGATAGTCATTTCCCATTCCATGTTTTCATTTTGTGTTTTAAATTATCCGTGACTTTATCCCATAATTTGGTCAATCTAGTACCCTTTTCTAAGGGTAGTCCTAAATATTTGCATAGCAAACTTCCTAGTTTGAAGTTTAGAATTTGACATATATCTTTTTCTAATTCAGGAGGAGTATTAAGGAAGAATATTTCTGTCTTTTCTGGGTTGATTTCTTGCCCAGAAGCTAGGGCATACTATTCTAGGATGGTTCTATATGCTTATGCTTCCTCCTTTGAGCTCTGGACATAAAGCATGATGTCATCAACAAATTGTTGGTGTGTTGTTGGTTCTATCTCACTTGTTATTTTTATTCCTTTAATCCTATCCTCAGACCTTGCATTGTTAATAGATCTCCCTAATGCTTCTGCCATTATTATAAATAAAAAAGGTGAGATCGGGTCTCCTTGTCTTAGTCCTTTGTTTATCCCAAAAAAACCTTTGGGAGAACCATTCACTAGAATAGAAAATATGGGGGTAGAGATGCATTCAAAAATCAAGTTCACCCATTGTTTAGCAAATCCAAAGGCAGACAAACATTTCTTCAAAAAACACCAGTCCACTCTATCATAGGCTTTCTTGAAATCTATCTTGATTAGCATACTAGGTTCTCGATTGTTCTAAACCGAATGTATAGCCTCATGTGCAATGATTACCCCATCATTAATTGATCTGCCTAGGACGAATCTTGTCTGTTCCTCATTTATTCAGTTTGGGAGGTATTTTTGAAGCCTGCTAGCTATTGTTTTGGTGAATAGTTTATATAAGGTATTACAAAGCGCTATAGGTCTGAAATCATCAAAGGACTCTATCTTTTCCATCTTTGGGATAAGGACTATAAAGGTATTGTTAACTTGTTTTAGAAGTTTTCCAGAATTTCTTACCCCTTCTAGGGCTGCTGAAACATCTTCACCTATGAACTCCCAACATTTTTGAAAACAACACGTTGGGAATCTGTTGGGACCTGGAGATTTGTCCGAGTTCATTTTGAATAAGACTTGCTCTACTTCTTCCATGGTTATTTTCCCTAAGAGGTATTTGTTCCGTTCTTGGGTGATAATGTTAGGGATGTTTCTTATAATACTCTTCTAGGCTTCCAAATTCCTCTCACCTTGTGTATGAAAGATGTCCTCAAAATATCTAACAGCCTCATTTGTTATTCCTTCTAGTTCTACTAATCCTCCATCCATAAGTTTGATGGATGTGATTCTATTTACTATTCTTTTGTGTTTAGTACTATTATGGAAGAATTTTGTATTTACAAAATTCTATCCTAGCATCCAGCCAAATCTCTCTGAATTTGTCTCCAAACAAATTCTTCACTTGCCAATACCTCTTCATATTCTTTCATTAAACTCTTCTCTTCTTCATAAAGGGCATTATCCATTCCTTTCACCATCTTCTCCTTATTTAAGTTTGCCAATTTCCCTTCCAATGTTCTTTTGTTATCAAAGATATTCCCGAAATGCTCAGAGTTCCAGACTTTTAGTCTCTTCTTGATTATTCTTAATTTGTTTACTACTTGATATAATTTTGATCCTGATACCTTGATTTCCTTCCACCAATTTTCAATCATTTCTAGAAATCCTTCTTTTTTTAACCACATATGTTCAAATTTGAAAGGGCAATTATCCGGTTTAACATCTTTGAGGATATTCAATATTACAGGGTAACAATCCGAACCTGACATGGGCTTCACTTCCGCAGACACTGTGAACGATAAGTCTGCCAAATTCCCACTGATTAGAAATCTATCCAATTTTTCAAGAACAAAGTTAAATCCCTTCCTTATATTACTCCATTTGAAATAGTCCTCGGACGTTACGACCTCATATAGTCCATTTCTATTTATCCAAATATTAAAGTCCTCCACTACTCGTGGAAGTTTTTGAAGTCCTCCCCATTGTTCTTAGACCTTGGTTATAGTGTTGAAGTCTCCTCCTATAATGGATATCTCTCCTACAAATTCTTTCAGTTTCCTTTCAATTTCTTTCCATACTCTATCCTTATCCCAATTTGGAATAGGACCGTATACATTAAAGATCCTAAAGCTAAGCGTAGCCTAGATGCTTTTTACTAGTCCACAACTCCAATTAACGTGATCCTCTAGTTCTGTGAGAGACACAATCCTTGGATCCCATATGAATCCTAATCCTCCTGATGCTCCTCTAGCTGGAGCTCCCCAAAGATCTCTAAAACCTAGTTTCTTTTTTAATTTAGTGATTTCCTGGTTATCCATTTTAGTTTCTTGTAGCATGATTATCTTTGCTTTAGCTTGAGAAATGCAGCTTTTTAAAATTCGCTGCTTGCTAGGGGCATTTAGGCCCCCAACATTCCATGTTAGGATATTAATGGTGACTTGGGAAGAAACTTTCACTTCCCTAAATTGAAAATAGCAGTTAGTTTAGCTTGCCCTGTTGCACAACCATCCTTCAATTGTAATTCCTATCTAGATTTCCTCCCTTGTTTCTTGTTAAATTTGGCGCAATATGGAATTAACAGACTAGGCTGTGGTTGCAATCCCTAATACTTCCTAATCATTTTGTTCCATGTCTTCAAGATCTACTAAGAGATGACCTATATCTATTGTTTCCTTATCTTCTGCTTCCTCAAGACATCCCTTGATCAACAATTCTCTGTCTGATAAATTCTTCCTTGTCACATATTCCATCCATGAATTGGTCCATTAAATCGTAAATACAAAGTCACACAAGTGTTCAGTTAAAATTCTCACCTCTTCCTCCGCCTTAGCAGATCCATCTTGGTCATTATTTTCTAAACCCTTCAGACATTGGCCTGCTTATGTATTGTCATTACAAGTATTTACGGTTTCCAATACACTATTCTCTCTCTTTAGATATTTGCTTTGATACAATTTGAAAACCTCCTCCCTCATTTAATTTTGTTGAGATACCCGTCGATAAATTCTTTAGATTTATCCTTGATGTTATTATCTGAACACAATCCCTTGTGATTTTTCCTTCCACTATTTCCCCTTCTATATACTCTACTGGAATCCCTAACCCAACTACTGAAGGAGAGGAGTGTTATTGCCTACTTGGTGAGATGTTTTGTAATTCTTATCCAACTTTAGCTTTTCTTCCATTTCTACTATTAGCTCTTTTTGTAATAATTTCAGTTGATTTCATAAACTTCCTCCATGCTTTCAATTGTGATCGGGTTAACTGTTCTTATGTCTATATCCATATTAACTATAATAGTGTTGTTAGATTGGGAGCGATCTGTTACTAGCATGCCCACATATTTCCCTATGTGATTACCTATGTTTACAAAGAAGTCTAAGCAAATCAATTCTACAAGGATATTCGGGAGAAGAATAACCCGTACAATTTTCAAAAAAATTAAGCTCCTAGGGTTAAATTTTGGAATCCAATCTTAAAAAGTGAAATTATATCCTTTAAACCTAGGGTTTTCTAATTTTAGAAAATTATGCTTTAATTCAATAGTGTTGCATTTTAAAAGAAATAATCCATCCGAGAGAAGAGTCGTACTTACCATCCCTTTATATTTTGCTTCAAACCATTCGACTATTTCTTTAATGGGAGTGCCATATCCATTCCATCTAGCAAAGATGGCATATTTTTTTGCATAAATCCACTGTTTTCTCAATTTTTTTGAATTTCATTCAGATGACATTCTTCGCTGGTAAATTAGAGCCTTTTTTCCTTTCCTCCATTGAAATTGGCAGTCTCCCATTGTAGTGTCCTCCAGATCTTTTGATGACAAGGCATTAAAAGAGTTGTGAATTGGGATGTTCAAATTGTGATGCTTTCGCAGTTGACCCAGTCTACGTCTGTGATTCCTAGTTTTAACCACTTTCCATTCATTAAGGTCTCCATCCTCTTTGGATCTAGCTGGAGATGGAAGTAGACTATGATTTTTGTGAGCGTATTTGGTTTTCTCAAAGACATCAAGTTGGGCATTCAACTTTTCTACTATGAAGGGATTCCCGCTAAGACAATTTTGAAAGTATTTTTACTCCATTGGCCGAAGCAAAGGAATCTTTGTCTCCCTTCCCTTGAGATTGAAGTAGCGACAGATGCTACATTCCCAGATCGCTGAGCTTTCTGGTTTAGGGAAAGCAGAGCACCTTGAGGCCCTGCTTCGATGGAGGGCCCTGCTTCTTTATGTCAAGATTTATGACAATGAAATGCAATGCGTACATTAGGTCGATAAGTAGGGATGACGGAATTCAAAGCATTGAATTGATTTCCATGAGAAGGTGGGAACCTATGCTCAATATTATCAGTCAATCCAATAGTATATCCTTTGCGTAGCTAAGCAAAATTTTGTAAGTGCAAAGTGCGAGCAATGGAAGAGGGCGCGATTTTTAGAACCCTTAAATTAATAGATCATTTATTCTTAAAATAACTTATCAAATAAAAATAATATTTATTATGTTATTATTTTAATAATATATAATATTAATAATATTTTTTTATTTTATGTTTTAAAATTAATATATAATAAATAATAATAATATTATTTAACATATTGTTTTATTTGATTAATATATTTACTAATAGATTGTATTGTATAATTATATTCATATATCATTATATTATATTATATTAATTATATATAGTTAATTTAATAATAAATTATATTATAGTTATTATTATTTATTCATTTATTTTTATTATTTATTATTTATTATTTATTATTTATTATTGAATCCTCATTCAAGAAGGGGACATCACACACCCTCTTCCTCAAAAATAAAGCCTAAGCCCCCTGAATAGAACCCTGCCAAGTAACAAATTAAGCCTAGAAAAAGCTAGTCAATTCTGACTATTTAACACTTTTAGTTTAAGAGTCAACTGTTAGTGTGTGCTCTTTAAGCCATTTGCTAGCTTAGTGGTGGAGCTCTCTGGCATGCAAATGGGAGGTTATGGGTGTGACTTGGAGCTGATTAATGCCCCAAAAAAGATATCAAAGCCTGACCAAAAGCCCCAAGTATTGCTTGCCTGAGAGTGTTGCAAAGAAATTCAAATTCTGGACCATAAAGAGAACAGGCAGCACAGTGGTAGCACCCGAGTCATTAAATGGGAGGTCCCATGTTCGAATCTTAGCCCTTCCATGGAAGACAACATAGTATCAGAGTCAGAAGGCAGTGAATCACAAGCATCAAAGTGTGGCTTAACCCTGTGTTGTAATAGGAGTGGCAGTCCAAGCTGATAAGAAGCCAGTAACCACAGAGGGGTAATAGATAACGCTATACAAAACAAGATTTCAGTTACAGGACAAATTTACAATACATTAAGTCTGGCTTAAATTACAAATCTTGAAAATAAAGAATATGTAAGCAGTGCATCGGCATTTAAATTGCTGATTGCAGATCAAGATCAAATGTTCCTCGGAAAGCAATTGCTATCCCCTCAATCAATAGGACATATTGTGAGATACCAATTGCAGCCTTGACTTCGTGCACCGATGCCAGTTTATGCAGATAAAGACAATTAAATGAGTTGCATCTCCACCCTATGGTGCAGTCTCCTTTGATTCACCTTGCAGCATCAATCTACAAAATGAGTCTCATCCAAACGCTCAAGATAGGAGAAGAATCCGGAATTACTTTTTTTCATGAAATTTTCTCCCAGCTTCAACTGCTTCCCTATTGGTAGTCATCAATGTTGAAAAAGATTAGACAATAATATAAAATACAAAAACCATGAAGAACAACTTGAATAAAGATGAAGACACATGAATGCTCAGAAAAAAAAAATACCCAAGTTTAAATTGTTGAATCCAGTGCACAAGACCCCCTCTCACTCGCCTTGTAAACTCAATTCTTATATTATTATTTTGATAGACCAGAACTTACATGACACCATACATGAAAATTGAGGAAAAGTGACAAAAAGGGAATTTCTCATCCAAGTAAAATGCATCTTAAGAATCATTTACCAAAAGATTTCCACAAATATTGCGGAAATCAGATCAAGTATCAAGCTCTATAGCGTAACAGAACTGAATCCTATAAAAAAAAGAGACTTACATATATAATTACTATGACTTCTCATGGGACTCACTAGACAGAGAGGTGTGTCTACAGTAGCAAGATGACCTACATTTTAACTTTTAAATGAAACTCTTAAAATAACTCTTTAGTAAAGAAACATAGTAGTTCAACTTCAAATAAAAATGAAGTGAACAATGTAAATAAAATAAAACAATTCTTCAATAGTTCAAAAGTAAAATAAAAAAGTCGCAAGACTGGTATTTCTGCAGTTTTTAAATAGATATTTTTAAGAATCTATATAGTTTTATTTTAATTTAAAAACTATTTTATTTTTCAATAATAATGCAATAAATCATAAAAACCATGTACAAATATTGAAAAAGTTATAACAAAACAAATTATTTACTTCAATTTTTAGTTCAAGATTTATTTTATTTTCTAAAAGTAAAATATATTTTTAAGTAAATAAAATAGTTCTAAAGTAAAACTAGCATATCTATTTCTTGAAAAATCTATATAAAGACAGAATATCATCTCAGGGCATCTAATTTTGATTGGATTTGTGAATAAAGTGAAAAACATGCCTTGAAAATGATATTTCTCAATGTCTTTTACATAGATATTTCTAATGATCAGCATGCTAATCATATATCCCAGTCCTGCTATAATAAAGAGAGAAAAAGAGGACAGTAAGGTAATAAGGTGTTCCTGATTACCTAAAAGCATCAACAAGTTCTTTATTTTCAGGATCAAGCTTCACTCCTTCATAGAATGAATTTGCAGCTTCATCATAACGCTGAAAGATAAAACAAATAAATTCGTGAATCTTCAATAAGAATTCAGATTTATATGAAAGCATAAGATTGTCATTGATTAATAATGTGAAATCAACAGAAATTGTTCTTCAGCATTCAAGTGAGCATGAAAAGATTAAAAAATTTCTCACACAAAGCATGAAAGACATTATTATTTTGTACTATGACTGATATAGGAGCAAATTCAGAACATTTAGCAAGGACTAATTTGATTTCCATGTCCCTAAATAAATAATTGAGCTCATGTGGAAATCTTTTTGATTCTTTATCACATCAGGGAAAACAGATTCTCAATCAATCTACCAAAGGTTTTGTGGAATGCCCCTTCCTATAAAAAGCTTAAAGACGATCGTTTGAGATTGTGCCATCAACTTCTTTATGGTAACACGTGGAATTTAATGTCATATCCCTGCCAGTATATGAGATTGCATCCTCTGCAAGATATAACCAGAGTCTTCAAAACCTAGATCATAGCCTTCATAGCAAGTAAGCTAGCACTGACTGAGATCAAAGAATAAACAATTAAATTAAGGGCCGACTTAGTCAAGGAAATTATTAGCAACATTTCAAGAAGCCGGCCACGTTCATTTACTTGGAAGCGACCAGCTAAATTAATATTAAAATTTAAACAAAACATCATAAGCAGTGCTTGAGAAGGTGTAACCTTTGCAAAGGCAATGGTTGGTGAAGAATTGTAACCACCTCTCCTACCCCCACCCGCTGCCACCTCACATGAAGAAATAAATAGGACAATTCATTTGATGAAGCATCAAAGGAAGGATGAAAGAAAAGAAGGGAAAAAAATAATTAAATCAGAACAGGAACTGATTTAGCAGCAATTCTAATTAAGAGAAGAATTTGATAAATAAGTAGAATTATGGATCTATGCATGTGTCCATGCTTTAGAGATACTTGCAGAAATTATTGAGTAATCATAATGCTCTTTCTAATATGAACATGCAATGGACGATTCGTATGATAGTCCTTCCAAATTTAGAGAAACAGATTGATAATAGAGGATGGCCGGCCTTCCGACTTCACGAGACCCAAGTACGCAACCACAAGATGAATGTTATGCTCATGGGCCAACGGGCTTAGTGTGCCCTTGGGCTTGACATCCCAACAAGTACGCCACCCCGAGATAAGTGTTATGCTTGTGAGCCAAGGGGCTTAGTGTGCACTTGAACTTGAGGTAGCATTATGTAAGCCACCTTAGGATGGAATAGATGTCCAGCCTTCCATGCCTGTGGGCCAAGAGGTGGAATGGAAGACCAGCCTTCCATGCTCTTGGGCTTGAACAAGAAGGATGGCCAGCCTCCAAGGTGAAATGAGGGATGAAAGGGTGGCCTGACTTCCATGCTCTCGCAGTATGAGGGAGACCAACCTTGAGACTATGGTTTTCAAATGTTTCAACAAATACCTAATGAGACTATTATAGGACTCTACTTTGAAATGCTATTGTTTGTGGATTTCATTATGAATGTTATTATTGGATATGATGATGTTTACTAATGATTAGTAAGATATATTTTATCATGACCTTATGATATAATGTCAATTTCTAATGACCAATATTCCTCAGGACCTAGACCAGGATCTCTTATAAGGAGCATTTCAATGGGTAAATTTGTATTCTTAAATGTACTATAATTCTTATTTTCATTGAAATTGTGATTTTAGGGAAAATTTTAGGAATATCACCCAAAGGGAACATTACATTTAAGTTTTAAATACTTGATACTAAATAAAATTTGACAAATGAAAATGTCAAATTAAAGATTTCTATTATAGCGAAAATATCATAAAGATGATTACAATGTGTGACATGATATCAAATTAAGTATAAAATGTCAAAATGTAGTGAAGTCAGACCTCTAATCATCCCCTGAGGCAAACTTCTCATCACTGGAACTACTAGACTCCTCATGGTCAAGCTCCACCAAACTAACACCGACCAGCCCTGCATCTGAAGTCATAGCATCCTCATTAATATACATGGCTCCTCTGGCAATTGCATCATGTTACTGGACTCTCTTTGTGCACACGTGTCTTGCGGTCAATGAGACGCAAAGCACTATGTATAGCCACAAGTTTCTCTGCTCTCCTAGAGGTAAGTTTGTTCCTCTTAAGAGAGTAGATGAAGCTAAGATATACCAGTTCCTCTCAGTAGTTGATGAACTAGAAACCTGAGATAGCAATCGAATTGCTAGAGTGGTGGTTTTGCATTCCAATCCATGGCAGTTCCACCAAAAAATTGGGTCCTTCTATGCCATACTTTCCATATCCATCTTGGTCGCCTTTAAATAACCCCCTAAGAGTAACAAATTTGGTCCACTCAATGTGAATCTGGCTAGCATCTATAGGATCATACATCTTCTCAATGCACCTAAAGAACTCTGCCTCAGCATCCTGTATCGGTGTAACTCTACCAAGCCTAGTATTGTATGACTTAGGATTCAATGCCTAGGTAGCCATGTGAAAGGGAGTGTTGAGTTTATCCCATCTTTGTTGAATAATTGGTTGAATGTGCTCATTGTAGAAAGCTAATGTTGGGTCCTTCTCTTGCATGGCAACCCTCTTCTAGTCAAGCATAGAATCAATGCACTCATACACCAATCTAAGGGTAGGTGCATCCCCATCCCCATATTTAATTGATATTTGGCATCCCTCCAAAACACATCAATCTTCATTGCATCCTTCACCCTCCTCCCCTATCCTGGACTTGACCCACTGATTCCAATCTGCTATCATAACCATGAGTTGCAATGACTCTTGCAACTTAAGCATTTTCTCCAAGAGAATGAAATAGAATCCATATTTGATCTCAACAGTTTTTAAGAACACCTCCTTAGAGAAGCTCCTAAAGAGTGCATGTGAAGTGTGGTGGATGCAAATAAGCATCTGCACATCTCTAGCAGAACTAACCACTATTCTGATCCACTCAATCTTCCCCACGTCCTTGAGTGCGTTGCTCATGGCATGCCCACAACATGTAGTCCACCAAATATGTTTGTAAGCTGCCTCAATAAGTTTCCCTATAATTTTTGCACACATATGTTGCATGTCAATATTTTGACCACATTTTGTGGCCCAACCTCCTCAATAGCCTCCTTTAGAATAGGAACAGAAAATCAGCCCCTCTACAATCAACTGCCTTAAGTAAATATAAGCCCCCTGTACATGTAGCCATGATATTGATGAGTGGACGATGACTAAGTCTGTCCACCCATCCATGACTATCATCCAGTCTTCACCCAACATTCCTTTACCTTCTCCAACATACATTTACCTTAAAATAGTGCTTATCCAAGATCATTGTCCTCCCCTTGCTGATATCAACATCATCATTGAGCTACATGAAATGGGACGCAATTGGCAAAGAACTTGCCAATGGCATAATCTATCTCATCCTTCAGCTGCGCATTAAACAAATCAGCTATGGGGCTACTTTGTAACTTTTGTTTACCCCTACCCTCTCCTGCATGGTCAACAACACTAGAAGAACCTAGCATCACTCCTCCCGTCCCCAAAGTATGACCAAAACTTTGTGGCTGGCTCTGTTGAACATGTGTCCTATTAGGCAAAATACTAAGCATAGGTGTAGCTGAAGTGTCATCCGGAATACTCCAAAGCTTGTTTATCTCAACTCTATAATTGAGGTTCTTCCCTTCATCCAAAAGAGCACTTCTTCCCACACGTTTTCCTAGAATTAAAAGGTGCGCACTAACTCTAGTAATTCTACCATACCATTCTACACCACAAAAATTGCATTTCCCCTTCCTTGTTCCACCACTTGAACCCGACTTGCGTAGTAGTAATATTTTTGTTGCAAATTGTTTAAGAGGAGACTTACAATTAAATGAACCCTTAGCATACTCTACCAACAATGCAGTGGGCACTATTTTCTAGCTGTTGCACTTGCCCCATGGTCACCCCCCTCAGCCTTAGGTTCATATTCAAATTCGGTTTCACAACGAACCTCTACCTCATCCTCACTTATGTCATGAGTGCTCATTGTGACACTGCACTAAACGACATAAATTCTATAAGTGCCTATTTAAGCCTAGTTTAATGAAAATGAAAAAAATGAATCATTTGATGTTGAATGTTGATGACAAAATGAAAAATGAAGAATGAACATTGAAATTAATCCATGAATATGCATTTGCAGATGGCTGCAAATATCAGAAAAGTAAATTGGCATATACATAAAATCCTTATATATCATTTTGTAGATGGTTATTCTGAAGATTAATAGTCAGAAGCAGTAGCCATTCGGCCAACAGCCTTTGCTGCTGTTTTCTTGTTAGAAAGGAGAAAGTGTGTGGTATCAGAGCCAGTAAACAATCTCACATTGCCATTTGCTTACAAATCTATCCATTTCCAGCAAAGAGAATTGATAAATTCATCTAGAGTGTGAAGTGATTATCTCTGTAGGGTTTCACTCCAGTGTTGAATTAGACAATCTATCATTTATCCCATTTCTTGTTGTTTCTTTTTTTAAAAATTTGAGACTTTTCGTTTGATATCTCTCTCATAAAACCCCTATAAGTGTCTCTAGATAGTCCCGACTTCTTACTCCTAAAAGAAAATAACCGAGTTCCAAAGATTCACTGGCCAAGATGGTGTTGAACCTGTAAACAAGGCAAGTACGGAAGGATTCTTTGATCTTCCTCCAGTGTGTCATATCCCCCCGTTTGAAACCCTAATTACGTCATCCACTTTGGAAATAAGATTTTAAAATAAACAAATAATAAAATGAAAATATAACAAATAAATAATTATATTGTATTATATTATATTATAAATATATAATAATATTATACATAAATATAAATATAGACAATAATTTTAGATATCTTAATATATAAATGATGATATTAAAATATCAATTACAATAAATGTTTAATTATTATTATTTGGTTACAAAGTAATTATCCATCAAAATGTTAATACTATCAAATAAATAAAGTTAATAAGGAAATGCATTAGAGCAATGAATAGTATCATGGACAAAGACAAATCCATGTCATGATTGACAATCTATTATGGTGTGACTAAGTAATGGTGGCTGAAGAATATAATCGCAGGTGCCATTAAATCACCGGTTGCTAAGGGAGACAAGGAAAGACGGATATGAAGTGATAGTAAAAAGTCATTGATGAATGGAGAGTCTGTAACCGATGAAGTATAGTCAAACAACAAAGACCATTGTTATAAATAATATATTCCTAAGATAATAACAAAGTTGGTAGTGTTGGTGTATGGAATAAATAGCAATTAGTAATCAACTAAAACTAGTGAAGGCTGCGATCTCTCATGAAGGAAAAGATGCGTCTCTTACCAAGAGGCTTAACATGTCATATAAGACCGGGGAAGGATTTTCATGCAAATCATCATCGAAGAGGAGGAAAGAACCAAAAGGGATTACCGCAGATCACAGAGAAGTACCATGGCAGAGAAGGATATGAAATAAGAAGACAACCAGATCGTCATCAGCAAGGAAGGCAATTAGAAGAGGAATCATTGAAATAAGTAAGGAAAGACATATACCAGAAGCGATATCAATTTTTAGACCAATATAAGTCCCATATTGATTGTTCGGCTCATTCCTTCTTACTTAGATCAGCATTAGACCACTATGACCTTTATAACATCTGCAAGTGTTTAATAAGAACTCTCAATATGTTCAGACCCATCTGATTTTTCATATATAGCTTGTTATTATATAAATAGACATTCAAATTCTTTATATCTCCAAACCTAATACTTATCATATCAGTAATTCACATATTCCCTTGTCTCGGGCGATCCCTCCATAACCAGACCAGAACTATTGTTCGACAGAAGTCTCTGCAAATTGGCCTTTATCACACAACATTTGAGTTGACTCAAACTCTCTAGTTCAGAGAGATAAGGATATTGATGTTATTTTGATAGAAAGAAGTCTTTTGCAATAAGAAATCAGTCCCAATTCCTGTAGGACCGGACTGAGGACATTACAAGTGGTATCAGAGCAACTTTCCTGCCATATGTGTCAATAGTACATGAAAACATACCAAAGGAAGGGAAACAAAATGAGTGAACAATTAAGCAACGAATTAAGGGCCTTCATGGAGCAAACTGCCCAAACCCCCCAAGCCCTCATGGAACAAAATGAGAGAACAAATCAGCCCCTCATCCAAGCCATACAAAACATAAGTAATAATATCTCTAGACCCAACCCAACCAATGGGAGGGATACCAATTCTAATCATTCCGAAAATAATCATAACCTCTCCAAAATTGTCCCAACCAAGGGCAACAAGACCCTCTTTCTTACCTAGGGAAAACGAAGATGAAGAAGGGGAAGCAAATGAACCACCTAGGGATAATGTAGATGAAATCTTAGAAGCATATTCTAGATTAGCCCCTTAATTAAGAAATCATGTATCCTTTAGGGACAATTGTGATGCCAAGATGAAAGCTAACCCTAACTTTAAAAGGAAGAAGCAATCTTATAAAGACCTTAAGGAGAGGATTAATAAGATAACCCTACCTAGTTTTGATGGGACTGAAAAAATTTCTGCAAGATCGTGGGTCCAAAAGCTTTATACATATCTATCATTGAGTCCCATGATAGAAGAAAATGCTATTAAGTTTGCGGTACTTCACTTAACAGGGGCAGCCCATGAGTGGTGGCATCATGGCCTTATCACTCAAGGTCACCAACAAATAACAAGCTATGATAAGTTCACACAAAAGATTAATAAAAGATTTGATAGAACACACCCTCAATGGTACTTAAACCATAGATTGAAATATCGCAGATATCTCTGCGATAAGTTCAATCTCTGCGATAAGTTCACTTATCGCGAGAAGTTCTGCGACGTGAGAAGTTACGTAACTTTCACGCAAGAAAATATTGCAGATAAGTTCCAAAATATCGCAGATAAATTGCTAAAATATCGCGATAAGTGATAAACTTATCAGCCGCAGACGCATATAGACAATGACGGCCCAAAAAAGGGCAAAACATATTTTTTTTATTGCAAAAGCAGATTTGGAGAGGAGAGAAAAGGTTTGGAGGAGAAAGGTCATTTGCAGTGTTCTAGAGTGATTTCTTGTGGATTTGAAGTGGATTCTCAAAGATTTTTCAAGCAAAAAATCTTTCATATTTTCCCGATAAGTTTCCAACTTATCTCCAATATTTCCCGATATTTTTTTTTTGGCCCTTGGCGATAAGTTGCCGATAACGATATTTTGAACTATGCTTCAAACAAATAACCCAACTTAAGCAAGAAGGGTCAGTAGAAGAATAAGCCACCAAATTTGAAAAGTTGGCAGTCATGGTACCAAAAATCTCTCAAGAAAGGCTCACTTACCTATTCATAGAAGGTTTGAAAGAATCAATCAAAAGCCCAATGAGCGCCTTGGATCAAGCAAACTTGGAAGAGGGAATTCAAAAAGCATTGAAGTTTGACACACACAGCCAAAGATAGACCCAAGAACTTTGCATCGAACACACTCCAAACATTCTCATAAAGAAGACAATTATAGGAGGGAATCCCAGAAAAGGGAGCTATGCCACCATTGCAAAGAACCATGGGAGGATGGGCATAAATGTGAAGGAGTAGAATTCAAGAAACAACGCAACGAATTCAAGAGGAAAAATTTGTGCTTCAAGTGCAAAGAACTATGGGAACCAAGACATATATGTGGAAAAAGGAGTCAAGTCCACAGATTAGAAGCTATGCCTGACAGGGAAACAGAAGAAACACCGAACAAAAAAACAAAACATGATCACAAAGACATCCAAGCAAATAATGAAGGGGTGGAAGACCAATGGAATTTTGGGGAGTTACAACTCTAGTAGTGGAAATATAATATAAACTAATTCCCAAAATTATAATTTTGTAAAATACTTCATGCATTTATATGTATACTCTGTGTTTCAAATACATGCTCCTTTGTTTGATCTAAGAATACGAGAATAAAAGGAAATGAGAAATTGATGTAGGAGAGAGATGTAGGTAAGAGGATCAAGGTTGTCATCTAAGTAGACCACCTTGATGGATGCCAAAGTTCTGCCATCAAGGCCAAGAGGGTCAAAGTCCCGCTCTTGGGCTTAGATTGGACAAGCCGAGAATCCCACTACATACCCCATACCATTCTTACCATGAGAGAGGTAGGTAAGAGGGTTAAGGTTGTCATCTAAGTAGACCACCTTGACGAATGCCCAAGTTCTTCCATCAAGGCCAAGAGGGTCATAAGCCCGCTCTTGGGCTTAGATTGGACCAACTGAGAACTCCACTACAAATTTCCATACCGTTCGTACCTGGAGAGATGTAGGTAAGAGGGTTAAGACTATCATCTAAGTAAGTCGCCTTGATGGATGCCAAAGTTCTGCCATCGAGGCCAAGAAAGTCAAAGTCCCGAAAGTCAAAGTCCCGCTCTTGGGCTTAGATTGGACAAGTTAAGAACCCCACTATGATCTAAAGGGATAATATGTAGATAAGAGGGTATAAGACTGCCATCTAGGTAGACCATCTTGGTGGATGCCAAAGCTCTGCCACCAAGGCCTGGGGGGCCAAAGTTCTACTCTTGGGCTTAGATTGGTCAAGTTGAGGATCTCACTGTGATTTCCTACCATTCCTGCCATGTTGTGCATGGATAAGGAAACAAGACAAGTATCCTACTAAGTAGACCACCTCGCGTGGATGCCTAAGTCCTACCACCAAGGCCAAGAGGGCAAAAGCTCCGCTCTTGGGCTTAGTATGGGATCGGCTTGGACAACCTTATCTCTACGAAACAATTTGTTCGATAATGATAATTGTATGCTCACATTTTGAAAATTATATGCTAACGTGGGTCCCCTTTGTTACAGGATTTATAGTCAAGAGAATAGTGGTGAAATAATTTTTTGTAAATCATTTCCCTAACCTTGGCTTAATACAAATTGTAAATTGTAGGGTTTATTCAAGGGATCTAAAAATTTTAAAAGTTTATATTGGGTGTATACTCTGTGTTTACTTCATTGTCTTCATGCATTAATATGTATACTTTGTGTATACTTCATGTCTTCATGCATTAATGTGTATACTTTGTGTATGCTTCGTGTTTTCATGCATTAATGTGTATACTCCGTAAATGCTTCGTGTCTTCATGCATTCAAGTATATGATCCATGTTTCATTATGTATGCCCCATGTGTGGCTCTTCATATTTAGTTAATCTAAAATATTAGAATAATCTAAAGAGAATCGAGAGATATTAGGTCAAGCTATACTCAAGTTGTGTCGTACAAGCTACTCACATGGAAAGATTTATATAGAACCATCATTACTTGAGGACAAGCAATTTTGGGAGGGGAGGACTGTCATATCATGTCATCCACTTTAGAAATAAGATTTAATAATAAACAAACAATAAAATTAAAATATAATAAATAAATAATAATATTAAAATATAAAAATAAATAAATTATATAGCTATATTATCTTATAAATAGATAATAATATAATACATAAATATAAATATAGATAATAATTTTAGATATCTTAGTATATAAATGATGATATTAAAATATAAATAAATAAATATTAATTACAATAAATATTTCATTATTATTATTTGGTTACTAATTAATTATCCGTCAAAATTTAATACTATCAAATAAATGAAGTTAATAAGGAAATGCATTAGAGCAATGAATATTATCATGGACAAAGACAAATCCATGTCATGATCGACAATCCATTATGGTGTGACTCAGTAATGGTGGCTGAAGAATATAATCGCAAGTGCCATTAAATCGCTGGTTGCTAAGGGAGACAATGACGAAAATGAAGTGATAGTAAAAAGCCATTGATGAATGGAGAGTCAGTAACCGATGACGTATAGTCAAACAACAAAGACCATCGTTATAAATTATATATTCCTACGATAATAACAAAGTTGGTAGTGTTAGTGTATGGAATAAATAGCAATTAGTAATCAACTAAAACTAGTGAAGGCTGCGATCTCTCATCAAGGAAAAGATGCATCAATTACCAAGAGGCTTAACACATCATATAAGACCGGGGAAGGATTTTCATGCAAATCATCATCAAAGAGGAGGAAAGAACGAAAAGGATTACCGCAGACCACAAAGAAGAAGTACCGTGGCAGAGAAGGATACGAAATAAGAAGACAACCAGATCATCATCAGCAAGGAAGGGAATTAGAAGAGGAATCATTGAAATAAGTAAGGAAAGACATATACCAGAAGCGGTATCAATATTTAGACCAATATAAGTCCCATATTGATTGTTCAGCTCATTCCTTCTTCTTACATAGATCAGCAGTAGACCATTATGACCTTTATAATATCTGCAAGTGTTTAATAAGAAATCTCAATATATTCAGACCCATCTGATTTTTCATATATAACTTGTTATTATATACATAGACATTCAAATTCTTTATATCTCCAAACCTAATACTTATCATATCAGTAATTCATATATTCCCTTGTCTTGGGTGATCCCTCCATAACCCAACCAGAACTATTGTTCGACAGTAAGTCCCTGCAAATTGGCCTTTATCACACAACATTTGAGTTGAATCAAACTCTCTAGTTCAGAGAGATAAGAATATTGATGTTAAATTTGATAGAAAGAAGTCTTTTGCAATAAGAAATCAGTCCAAATTTTTGTAGGACCGGACTGGGGACATTACACAGTGCAACTAACAACTGACGATTTAATGGCTGAAGAAAATATTCCAGAAATTGATACTTCAAAATATACAATCGAAAGATGACCATCTCTAAGTCCCCTCCATTAAAAGCAGACTTTGTTTACAGAAAGAGTTCTTTGAATCCAAATCCTTTAAGGAATTTCATATCTAGGTCTACTTTTAAGCATTTTGTAATACCCAGGATGAAAACTGTAGAGCTGACATTAAAATATGACGTTCAGAAAACCATTTAGACCAAAATGTTATCTATTTTCCCTGCAGAAGAAATAGAATACATCAGGAAACATAATGATGTGAATTTTGTACATTTTGGTGCTATTCAAGTCACCACGGGGTCATTAGTTCCTGAAAATATCAAACCTGTGTCTTATTTAGCACTCTATGATCGAAGACATGTAGATTACAATCATGCTTATCAACTGTCAAGTTTATCCAGATTGACAAAAAACTCTATGTTTTGCCTATTTCCCTAATCTCACCGTTGCTGCCTGAGATAAGTCTAATGCAAAAGCTAAAATTGGGAGTTTAAACTGTTGGAGAGTGTTTAGTTCCTTATATGGGCTAAATATGTTTGGAAAGTTTAAATATGCTTCTATCCAGCTTCAAATCTTGTATGGTATGACCAACACAAATAATCCTGCTTTTTTCGAAAATTTGCCCTATGCCAGAACACTTGATGGAGAAGTCCAATTACAAAAGGGTCATATAAACGCTATAGATTGTTGATATTTTCAGATCTATGCAAGGAAAATACAATCTATAGATAGCTTTTAAAACTGAAACAATACATGAATAAAATTGACAAAGAAAGATGGAAGGATAGTACCAATTTTGTACACCAATTTTCCTTGACAAGTCTGCCCTTGTTTTAGATCTGCAACTCCAATGTTGAT
>MU226236.1:3115743-3126633 GCA_018584345.1 Thuja plicata
AGCAAATTTCCAAAACATGTCCCCAAGCAAACATCATAAACTTCCCTTTCAACTTCAAACCATGGCAACAAACAACCTCTACTTCATCAAACAAAGCCCTGTTAACAATCAAACTTCACCTTCAACCAAAATGGGGGGGGAAACTTGTGAGCAAAGGGCTGGCGGAAATTTGGAGGAGGATGGACAGCATGTCCAAGGGCTGGGCAGAATCCGCCCATACCTTGGACATCATGTCCAAAACTCTCCCTTCCTTCAAAAAATCAAATTCGCTTATCATCACAATGCCATCAACCATTCCTTCTAAACTCAACCTTCCCTCAAAAATCTAATTTGACTTGCCACTAAGCTGGGCAGAAATCCAGAGCACCATGGACATCATGTCATTTCCAGAATTCACTCCAATATTGAAATCACCCAAACATAGCCCCCTGCCACTAAGCTGGGCAGCAATCCAGAGCACCATGGACATCATGTCTTTTCCAGAATTCACTCCAATATTGAAATCACCCAAACATAGCCCCCTGCTTCATATCAAACATGGATTGTCATTCAAATTGAAGCCTCTTTGAGTCCAAAATGTCTATCATCAAAGGCCCAAAAGATGAAGTTGGGGGGGGAGAAAGAACGCTGGTCTGTGTCATCTTGGGCGGAAATGTCCATCCCCTTGGACAATTCCGCCCAGCATATGTGCCAATCCCATTTCAACCTTGCCACTCCCTAGTTCATCAAACAAGGATCAGATCTTAAAGCAAAGGGGAAGTCCAATTCTCAACATCTCTCCAATCGAAGCTAAAAAAAAGGGGGGTCCCCAAAAATTGGGGCGATGTGTGAAAGACCTCACAACAATATGTAATTGCATCTACACAGGTCCAAAATCGCAGCCCTTTATGTGGTTGAATCCGAGTTCCAAACTATGCAAATTCTATCCTTCAAATTATGTTGAATGGTGATCCAACCCTAGGTAGGGTAAATATCGATCCTTGGCAAGTAACAACAATTTATGACAAGTATTCCAAAGCTTGCTGCTCCAATTCACATGTAGATCGCTGTGAAAAATATCTTGCATTCCAAAGCTAAATTTGCACCATATAATGGAAGAACAAATCGCTACTTATTTATTCTTGAGGGAAGAAGAGCATGTTATGTTTTTGATGGCTTCTTCCCTAGAATTGCACCAATATATATATGGGGTTACAACAATTATGCACCCTCCTCTAAGAGTTCCGACTTGGCCTACTTTGGGCCTTCAATTAATTGTTAATTCATATATATATTATTTTTATATTATAGATCATTTACAAATCTTATGCTCATTCGAGTATTACAAACTTTTTATTCAACCATCAAACTAAGACAAATATGAGCTCCTTAGGAGCATCCATACTAGAAATAATGAATGGAAGACCAAGAGTCAACTTATAAATCCACCATTTTACAATGAGACAAATACAACCAATGGAAGACCAAGAGTCACAAATTAGAATTCCACAAAGATGTCCCTCCTGTGATTTGAACCAGGGTCTCCACAATGAGAACTCATTGCTTCAACCAACTAAGTTAAACCCCTTGGACTTTCATATATATATTATTATTACTTGCGTTTATAATAATATCCTTATTATTATAAAAATCGCACAAGTAAAATAGCTTAAGGGTGTTAATAATAATATTTTATTATTAATTTCAAATGTCCAATTGATCTTAGCCGTAAAGGTTATAATATTAACACTCCCTCTTAGTCTTGAGGGTAAGATCAAACTATAGATACCATCTATAGTAGGACACACCCTTAACTATCATCCTTGATAGTGGAAACAAAAAAAAACATAACCATCTCGGATACCTTATCCTGAGATGTCACAGATACCATATCTATGAAGGTAGATCCCTATCTACCAAATGAAAACATAAGTCCATATGTTTCTCATTATTTAGTTCCATGATGTTATCCTTCATGTTTGTGGATTGATCAGGTCCACAAGAATATCAAGTCCATGATATTTATGATAACATTAAGTCACCAAATTCAAATATACAGAAATATCAAATCCATGATATTCAATGTAACATCAAGTCCGTGATGTTAACCAACCAAGAGTCTCCTCGACTCAATCAAATCCATGATATCAAGAGCATTGGCCTAACGAATATCAAGTCCACAATATTCACCAAATTCTCAGAGCAATCGTCTCCAGACATCAAGTCCATGACGTCCACCATATACTCAAGTGTGGATCCCTGATCCAAGAGATATCAAGTCCATGATATCATCGAGCATTGGTCTAACGAATATCAAGTCCATGATATTCACCAAGTGCTCGGAGTAATGGTCTCCCGACATCAAGTCCATGATGTCACCAATACTCAAATGTGGATCTTTGATCCACTAGTCTCCAAGACTCAAAAAATATCAACTCTATGATATCCAACAAAACATATAAATGTGAACGGCCAAAATCCACATATAAATCAAAGCTAAGTAAGCATAAAAGAATGAACTCAAATAACCTTGCCACAAAGAGATGAATTCTAAAACATAAAAGGAGATGTTAGTACAACAAACTCATATTTGCACCATGCCAAGTTTATTCCTGAAATGTTCAATTTTGTTCCTTGCTAAGGGTTTCGTGAGAATATCTGCAGTTTGTTCATCCGTACATACATATTCCAATTGAATGGTCTTTCTTTCCACCATGTCCCTGACATAGTGATAAGGAATCTCAATATGTTTGGACCTATTATGGAACACGGGGTTAATAGCAAGTTTAATGCAACTCTGATTGTCACAGTAAATAACAGTAGGTTCCATAGGTTGTCCAAACAGTCCCACAATGAGTTTTCTTAACCAAATGGCTTCTCTAGCCCCGAGAGAGAAGCTGCAATATACTCTGCTTCTATTGAACTCTGAGCAACAAAATTTTGTTTCTTGGTGAACCAAGAAATCATAGCTCATCCCAAGCTAAAACAACATCCGGATATACTCTTTCAGTCTGTAATGCACCCTGCCCAATACGAGTCTGTAAAACCATGAAGTTCCAGTTTTACATTTTTGTATAATAGACCATACTCAATGGTCCCACAAAAATATCTCAGAATATGCTCAACTGCACTCGTATGTAATTGTTTAGGTTCTACCATAAACTGACTTAGGGCATTAACTGCATAACAAATATTAGGTCTAGTGTTAACTAGATACATAAGAGAACCAATGATCTGTCTGTATAGACTAGCATCTGCTAACTCAGAACTAGCCATAGCTTCTCTCAACTTGAGAAGGTTGGTTTCCATAGGTGTGGACATTGGTTCACAATCCATCATACTGAATCTTTTTAGAATATCAACCGTATATTTCCCTTGATTCACAATAATTCCATGAGATTGTTGCCACACTTCTTAACCAAGAAAATAATGAAGAAGGCCTAGATCCTTCATTTCAAATTCCTTTGCAAGGTCTTGCTTGCAATCTGCTATAAGGTATTCTTCCCCTGTGATTAGGAGATCATCTACATATAGCAACAATATCAGTAAGTCTCCATCTAATATCTTGAAATAGAGACTAAGATCTGCATCGTTCTTTGAAAATCCCAGATTTTGAAGATAACGTGTGATGACCCCCTTTTTTTAGCAGGTAGTGGCAGTGGCTTGGTCAACTCATCATCGTGACCCTCGTGAGTTGATGCCCGGTTTTGAGGGTCCCAGTTGGCAGATTTGCTATTTTTAGTAAGTCTGGACTTACTATTTTTAGTAAGTCAGTTTGGTCAGTTTCCCTTTCTGGCAGGGCAATATCGGCAGGGGTCAATTTCCCAGACAATGTACAATTCCTTGGTTGGAGACTTACTATTTATAGTAAGTCTATTTTTGGCAATTGCATTTTTGGCAATGCAGTGGATGGCTCCATCAGTTTGGCAGGACCAGCAGTGGATGCAGATTTTATCATTGGAGTGCATATTGGTTAATTAACTAATGTTAATTAATAACGATATGATATTAATTAATAATAAAGTCATATTATTATAATAATACTTTATTATTATAATAATTTGGAAGTTGTTATTCTGGAAACTGGTTAACTGATATATCCTTTTGGAAACTATGGCGTCCGAAGAGTTATAAATACGGATCCATTCTTAGTGTTGATTATCGAATGTTTTTATATCAAATCTTGTCTGGAGAATTGTCTCTATTTACCTGAGCCCTTGCTGAAATATAAGGGTCAAATTAGTTTCTCGAAGACTCATTCTTCTTGAGCTAATCATCGATCGATTGTTGTTGTATAATCGATCGCTCTCCTTTGTGCTGTTGTATACAAGGAAGAGTTTGAATTCTAGATTGAATTCGATTGAATTCGATGGAATTGAGGCCTGCGTAAGAGGCTGTGCTAGATTCTGCAAGGAGAAATCTACATGCTGCTACGAAGATGTATTATCATCTAAGTCCACGCGGGTGATAGCCGGGGACGAGTTAGTAAACAGGCCACACCATTGAGAAGGGCAGCCATTGTTATAGTTGGCCACGAGTTTGGTAGCAGCCGCAGCGCAACTGGAAGCTCACGCGGGTTGCAGACTGGGCCACGCACAAGCTAGGTCGCACCTCCATTAGCCAGCCACCGACCCTATCCTTTAAGGAGGAAAACATCTCATTGTCGCGCGAGCTAGGAGCATCTAATCTAGGCCGCGTTTAGCATTAGCAAAGTTCTAGGGAAGAGGCGCCAGCATTGGCTGGGAAATGCATGCACTTGGAGAATCGGTATTTACCATACCCTCTTTGGTAATGATTTATGATAATCAGTAATTACGAAATAACTCTTGAAAAATAATTTGCAGCAGATTAATTGTGAATGCCATTTTAAATTAATTGTTTATGCTAGCTGAGTAATATCAAATCGGAATTGAATAAATTGAATAGAGTTGCGAATTCGGAGAATTTAGAATTTGATATTAAGTTATTTTGAGCCACTCAATGCTTGCCTTGTGAAATTCATATCTCGAAAATACAAGAAAAAATATAGATACACTTGCAAACCACTTTAAATAATTTTTAGAGAAGGAATTTCCATTATAGTTGATTTTCGTATAAGAGCTAGGTTGGGCTCTTTACAATGATTGCCTGCCAACCGTTTGACAAAATGCCAACCCTATGATTTGTATGGAAATTGATGAAAATTAGATGGTTTAAATTTGAGGCCAAATCAGGCTCATTACAATGGTATCAGAGCCATTTTCTTGCCATCCTGTGGGGTAGGAAAATATTTATTTATGCAGATCTGCTGTTATATTTAGAGTGATCAGCACTCGTGCATTTTGGCTATGGATAGATACAGGCGGCTTAACTCCGAGAGTCGGCGCAGCAGTACAGGGAGTAATGACAAGATAGATACATTAATGGAGAGACTTAGGCTTCATCAGCAGAGGATGGCAGCAAGTCTGTCAGAACCAGAGACAGTAGATAGGGCAGCAAGGTACATGGTTTCTGCTTTCCATAGGCCGTCATCGAGATCGCAGGGTAGGAGGCTTGAGCTTTCCCCGATAGGTGTCCGAGATGTAGACCCACTAGTATATAGTACGACACCTACTCATGTATCTGATGATAGACACTCCACACATAGACAGGTGGACGTGTCCGTACCCGTGGTAGACTGCAACACTGAGCTTCCGCAGGTTGAGGCTTACCGAGTAGTTGCTGCAGTTGGTACAGAGACAGATGCTACAGTAATTGCCTCTGATGGTCCAGATTCCCTCGAGGAGTGAATTGTCGTCGAAGATTTATGTCAGCTGTCATAGTGTAGCTCCGGAGCGAGAGGCAGCAGCCATCTCAGGTGGGATAGACGAGAGCATGGAGCTACCTTGTTGTGATATTAATGATCGGGGTGTTACAGCTGAGTTGGCAGATGTCAGCTCATTTTCGGGAGTTATTGATTCACATCTTGACATCGATTCAGATACACAGAGTCAGGAGATAGCAGTTGAGCACATGTTAGGGGATGTAGATGCAGCGAGTGTGAACACTTCGGATGATTTATCAGATGATGATATAGGCTGCATAAGGGATGACATTCCTTATCAGATATTGGGCTGACTCTGAGGAGCTCTTGGATGGGTCCCCGGATCAGGACTCACAGGGACTCTCTGTTATTGGCAATCCTATTAGGGATTCTGTTTCTTCTGAGATATTAGTCGAGGTACCGACAAGTTGGATCACAATTGCAGATGTGTGCGAGGACAGTAGCACACATGGGACAAGCAGTTTTGATTCAGTCTCCGATCATAGTGCAGTTAGTGGGATGGAGAGCTTGCATAGGAGGTAGGGCTTACAGGGGCATCATGTGTCTAGTCAGCTAAGGGTGAGTGACAGGGACATCTCTTCAGTTGTTAAGCATTTTGATGCGATCCGTCAGATGTTAGCCACATCTAGTTGGGGTGCTCCTATGTCAGATAAGCACGGTGATAGTAGTCTTTCTCTAGCAGAGATACATGCGCTTCGAGAGGCTGTCAGGGTCTTGAAGCATAATTACACGCAGTTAGTCGCTGACATGGATTACCTTCGAGATTGGGGGAGTACCTGTTATGAGACATTGCTAGGGAAAGAGGAGGTGGTTGAGCTTACCAAGGAGCTTGAGGTGACCATGGACTCACTGCAATGTACCCAATTGGCTTTATAGGACTCACAGTCATGATCGGAGATGACCGTAGAGTTGGAGCATGTTCGGTCTACACCAGCCCCAGACCCAGTTCAGTTGCACATTGAGGTAGTTGGTGGTGAGTTGGCTTCTACAGTTGGGGATGAGGGACGTAATGATGCGGCAGACACATCCATCCAGGATTTGGGCACAGCACGTATAGAGGAGGTGAGAGCATCAGTGGAGACGAGCTCTCACAGTGATTTACTTCCTACTGCGGGAAGCGAATCTATTACCACATTACATACAACTGATAAGGGTAGACAGTTGGCAATGCCACATTTGTAGGAAGATCAGCTGTGGGTTGCAGGGAAGCAGGTTGACGCTTCCACATATAATTTTTATTGCACCGAGACATTTATGGAGTATCTTCTTGAGAGTGCAGACTTGCAGGGGAGTTCGTACCGAGTATCCAACGGTACTCTCATTCGAGGTGGTTGTGCTATACAACGCTTAGTGGGGAGTATTGTGGAGACCTTGGCTACAATGCTTCCCAACAGGGATTTTATGGTTGGGTTTGCTGAGAAGGTTGCCCAGGATCCGACCCAGCCTACAGTTAGGCGGAGTCTGAGATTGGAGCCATCTCCTGATTCCCAGTTTGGTAGTGATGAGCCTTTGATGGAGATTGGGGCTTTCTATGGGCACTATACAGTGAGGTGTGCTCATCATTTTACCTTCGACCCACAGGCGGAGGATTTACATCGATGTGGGTTGGCTCCAGTCTCATACCATCCAATGTGGGATGGGTTAGTACCATCCTTCGCAGATGGAAGTGGCAGTTGCAAGTTAGACCACTTGCAGTGTCGATACACCTGGGACAGTTTATCAAAGGTTGGTTTCGATGGACGGGATTCAGGTATTAGCAGAGATGGTGTTACAGTTGGGCTGAGTTCCGCTGAGTTGTTTCTCCCATTGACACCTATAGTTAGTTTTCGGACGATGTTGTCCTTGATGTCAGTGCTTTGGGTGTTGGTGCTATAGTGGCCAGTTGTGCGCGACAATGATACTACACAGGCTCACTCTTGGGATCCAGGTGGATTGTGATGTACGTTGCTTAGGGATTGCTTGGGGACAAGCAATCTTGGGGAGGGTGGACTGTGATGACCCCCTTTTTTAGCTGATAGTGGCAGTGGCTTGGTCAGCTCATCATCGTGACCCTTGTGAGTTGATGCCCGGTTTGGAGGGTCCCAGTTGGCAGATTTGCTATTTTTAGTAAGTCTGGACTTACTATTTTTTGTAAGTCAGATTGGTCAGTTTCCCTTTCTGGCAGGGTAATATCGGCTGGGGTCAGTTACCCAGAAGATGTTCAGTTTATACAATTCCTTGGTTGGGGACTTACTATTTATAGTAAGTCTATTTTTGGCAGTTGCTATTTTTGGCAATGCAATGAATGGCTCCGTCAGTTTGGCAGGATCAGCAGTGGATGCAGATTTTATCACTGGAGTGCATATTGGTTAATTAACTAATGTTAATTAATAACGATATGATTAATTAATAATAAAGTCATATTATTATAATAATACTTTATTATTATAATAATTTGGAAGTTGCTATTCCGGAGACTGGTTACCTGATATATCCTTTTGGAAACTATGGCGTCCGAAGAGTTATAAATACGGATCCATTCTATCCATTCTTAGTGCTGATCATCGAATGTTTTTATATCAAATCTTGTCTGGAGAATTGTCTCTATTTACCTGAGCCCTTGCTGAAATATAAGGGTCAAATTAGTTTCTCGAAGACTGATTCTTCTTGAGCTAATCATCAATCGATTGTTGTTGTATAATCGATCGCTCTCCTTTGTGTTGTTGTATACAAGGAAGAGTTTGAATTCTAGATTGAATTCGATTGAATTGAGGCCTGCATAAGAGGCCGTGCTAAATTCTGCAAGGAGAAATCTACATGCTACTGCGAAGATGTATTATCATCTAAGTCCACGCGGGTGACAGCCGGGGACGAGTTAGTAAATAAGCCACACCACTGACAAGGGCAGCCATTGTTATAGTTGGCCACGAGTTTGGTAGCAGCCGCAGCATGACTGGAAGCTCACGAGGGTTGCAGACTGGGCCACGCACAAGCTAGGTCGCGCCTCCATTAGCCAGCCACTGAGCCTATCCTTTAAGGAGGAAAACATCTCATTGTCGCGCAAGCTGGGAGAATCTAATCTGGGCCGCGTTTAGCATTAGCAGAGTTCTGGGGAAGAGGCGCCAACATTGGCCGGGAATTGTATGCACTTGGAGAATCGGTATTTACCATACTCTCTTTGGTAATGATTTATGATAATCAGTAATTACGAAATAACTCTTGAACAATAATTTGCAGCAGATTAATTGTGAATGTCATTTTAAATTAATTGTTTATGTTGGCCGAGTAATATCAAATCGGAATTTGAATAGAATTGCAAATTCAGAGGATTTAGAATTTGATATTAAGTTATTTTGAGCCACTCAATGCTTGCCTTGTGAAATTCATATCTCGAAAATACAAGAAAAAATATAGATACACTTGCAAAACACTTTAAATAATTTTTAGAGAAGGAATTTCCATTACAGTTGATTTTCGTATAAGAGCCAGGTTGGGCTCTTTACAGTGATTGCCTGCCAACCGTTTGACAAAATGCCAACCCTATGATTTGTATGGAAATTGATGAAAATTAGATGGTTTAAAGTTGAAGCCAAATCAGGTTCATTACATAACGGTCAATCCTTTCATACCAAGCTCGAGGAGCTTGTTTGAGTCCATATAAAGCTTTCTTAAGCTTGCACACATATGATTGTGGATCCTTTGTAACAAATCCTTCAGGTTGCTCTATATACACTTCCTCTTCAATTTCTCCATTTAGAAATGTAGTTTTAACATCCATTTGATGGATCTTCCAACCGTTGGAAGCTACAATGGCAAAAATTTCCCTAACCGAGGAATATCGAGCAACGGGAGCAAACGTCTCCTCATAATCTATTCCTTTCTTTTGAGTGAACCCCCTGGCTATGAATCTGGCTTTATGTTTCTCAATACTACCATCCACGGCATGTCTAATTTTGAATATCCATTTTGATGATACCACGGATTTGTTCTTGGGTTTAGGAACAATATCCCACACATCATTCTTCATTATGGATACGTATTCTTCTAACATTGCATCTTTCCAAGCCTGAATTTTAAGTGCATCACAAACAGAAGAAGGTTCGGAATCTATAATCTCACTCATGAATGCAGCATAGTTAGTTTACCTCTTAGGTCTCCTACTTTCTCAAAAGTTCTAGCCGGAGCTGCATATTTGTTTGCATCTTCCAACATTTTACTGGCCCACAATGGTCTTTCCTTGTAGATGGAAGTGCTAGGTTCACTTATAAGTATTACTTCATACTCAATAACATCATGATACTCCCTCTGATTCTTAGGAGGGTTGGATTGAAATAAGTCATCACATGCTATATCCTTAGAGGTCGAGAATGCAAGGTCTTCTTCAAATAAAACATCTCTACTTAACTCAATATGCCTTTGCCCCGGAACATAGATCCTATAGGCCTTGGCAGATTCACTATATCCCACGAATATTCCCTTCTTTCCTGAGGGTTCCAATTTGGTTCTCTTTTCTTCGGGAATGTGAAAATACACTGGACAACCAAATATCCTAAGATGACTCACATCAGGTGTGTTTCCACTAAATGCCTCTTCGGGAGTCTTATTGTTCAATGCTGAAAAAGGACATCTATTTTGAATGTAAACCGCAGTGTTGGATGCCTCAGCCCATAGTGAAGTATCAAGATTTTGATCATGTAACATAACCTGCTTTAACTATGGTCCTATTCTTCCTTTCAGCTATTCCATTTTGTTGAGGGTTGCAAGGAATAGTAAACTCCCTCTTAATCCCTAATTTTATACAAAAGGTGCTAAAGGCTTCAGAAATGTATTCTCCACCATTATCGGTTCTAAGAATCTTTATCCTCTTGCTTGTAAGATTCTCTATTAGAGATTTGAACTCTTTGAATTTGTTGACGACATCAATACATTCCTTGTTTCTAAGAAAGTATATCCAAGTCTTTCTAGAAAAGTCATCTACAAAGATGATGTAATAAAGATATCAACCAATAGATGGTACAGACATGGGTCCACAAAGATCGGAATGTACCATCTCCAATATTTCTTTAGTCTTGCTTTCACTACTAGGGAAAGATGATTTGATATTTTTCCCTAATGCACAACCTTTGCAT
>MU226236.1:3165037-3207051 GCA_018584345.1 Thuja plicata
AGAGCATCATTCAACTCCTCTAACTCATCTAAGTTCATCGGAACTATCCCTTGACTTACTATAAATAGTAAGTTCACACCAAAGACCCTCTAAACCCCTCGCCAGACCACGAGGATCGCAATAATGACCTGGCACCATCATTTCAATGACCTGCTGAAAAATGGGGACATTACAGGGAGTAAATGTCATACGCTACTGATAGCATAATTGGGTCGTACATTCGACTATACAAATTGTCATATGGGTTGTCAAATCAATTGAAAGTGTCGTATGGGAAGGTAAAACAGTTGTCCTATGAGGTGTGCAATATGGTCAAGGTGTCGCACGAGAGAGTGTAAGACCATACGTATGGGATAGAGAACAGAGCCAAAATGCCATGCGAGGTACCAATGATTGCAACATACATAGGTGCTATATGTGTTCCATACGAAAGAATGATTATGATGTACGTGTTGAATGTGTTCTGTACAAGAAAGAATGCTTCATCGAAGAGATGACCCTCATCTACCATATGCAATTTACCGTACGGAATGTGACTTGTTGAAAGCGTATGCCGAAGGAAGTAACTTGATGTTGTATGGGTTGTGGGATCTGTATAGGGTGCTTTCTCCAACCTATGACTAATGTGAAATTGGTTCTCTTCTTTCAACTCCTTACTACCAAGTGTCTACTAAGATAAAAACAACCATAACCAGGCCAAGAGTGCAATTTATAAATTTGTCAAGAGTATGAATTAAACAATGGCCTCTGCATAGTCTTTATTATTTTTTGCTTTCCATTTTTCATCCCCGTGCTCTTAGATGTATCATCCATAACTTTATACACTTTAATTGGTTTCTCTTCACCAAGAGTTGTAGCTTCAAGAAAATTACAAGTTGGCAAAATACCTCGTCGTCCTACATTTGGCAATGGAATTGTCCATTCAAGGAACTCGTCTAATCTTCATAACAAACTTCCAACTCAAGCACCCCTTCATTATTTGGTTTCGTGCCTTTCCTCCTTTAATCCATTCCTAGCTCTCCATCTTCTAACTCTAATTTGAAGTATGACAACCCTTCACTCACCGCTTGGTTTCTCAGATCGATGGTGTACATCCTCCCTTTACTCTCAGTCAAGAGTGTGTTCCACTTTCAATTGTGATTTGCCTTGGTAGAAATTAGACAACCTCTCCCAAGAAGCACATCATATGCCTTCTTTTCCAATGGGATAATTAAAAAATCCAAGAAAAAACATTGTGTGCCAATTGTTACCTTTTGTGCCATCAATGTCCCCAACAACTTAATTCCATCTTGGTTGGCACCTACCAAATGGAAGGTTGGTGGCTAGAGTGTTGGCTTCCCCCAGCACTTCCAATTTTCTTTCGTCAACGATTGTGTTTGTCATATTTCACCCCATTACTTCTATCTCAACAACGATTGGCTTCCTTTCGATGCTCATCGTGGAAAGAGCATATCTAATCTCTGACTCTCAATTGAACTGCAAGAAATTTCAGAAAGAAATTATGAAATCTTTTTTCCAAACCCGACTCCAAATCTACTTGCAAACTTTCACTGAAAAAAGTATTTTTCATGAACAAACTAATAGTAAGAGAAACTAAGTTGTAAGAACCTAGAAGTGAAAACTTATAACTGATCAGTCAGCTCTGCTGAAGGCTGCTATAACAATTAATTAAACTCAATAATGTTGCTACGTAACTGGCCGTGGCTAGGAGTATGAATGACGGGCTTTGTTGGTCCTCACGCCAAGTGCACATCAAACGACATTCTGCCTGAAGTTAACGTTAAACATTCATACTCATTTCCTCCTCATTCAACCGTTCAATCTTCTGATTTTCTCCTTCCAAGGTGTGGCGCTATGCTATTTAAATACTCCCACAATTCGTTGGTAATTAAATTCCAACTCAAAGTGTTGAATTTTGTAAAGAATTTCCAATTCTTCCACAGTTGCTACAAACCCTCAACTTGCAAGAACTCCAAGCAATTTTTAAAACAAGTTTCAACATGATAATGGCAAAGAGGTTCGAACTCCCCATTTAATGAGTAAAATCTTCTCCACGAAGATGTCGAGCTTCAGCTTCAAGAATACTCTTTGCATAACATAAAAGCGCCATGCTTAAAACCATTAAAAGTTCGAATATTTGCAATATTGTATTAATTATAAGTCCCTCCCATTTTGACATCCAAACATAAGATAATAAACTATTCATTAATATTTAATGACTTTGACTTATAAAAATAAGCTCCACATAATAATTAAATAAGTTTAACTTAATTAATTAATTATAATCAATTCAAAGCCAAGTCCAATTGCTCTGCTCTGTCAAGTCAATTGTTTAGACACCCTGCCAAAAATGGAAACTGACAAAAATAAACTTACTATAAATAGTAAGCTCCCAACTAGAGACCCCCAAAACAATTCATTAGCCCACGAGGGTCGCAGTGATGGGCTAACAATACCATGTCCCTGACACCTACTAAAAAGGGGACAGCACAGTCCTCCCTCCCCAAGATTGCTTGTCCTCGAGCAATCGCAATCCTGGATGTTGAAGAATATCCTCTGACTCCTAAGTGGCATCCTCAACAAGTAAACCTTGTCATTTCACCAAAAACTCCCTGATAACTTGCCTACGCAGATGCCTCTCTTTGGTCTCCAGTATAGCCTCAAGAATCAGATCCAATTTCCCCTCATCATCCAGGGGTGGCAAAATAGAAGATGGGACAACATGCCTACCTAACGCCTTCTTGAGGCACGAAACATGGAAAACATTATGCACCTTGCTGTCCTCTGGCAAATCAAGCTCATAAGCTACCTCGCCTGCCAGTCTGACAACACGGAAAGGACCATAATAGCGAGGCTTGAGCTTCTCAGCTCTACTCTTCCAAATAGATGATTGCCTGTAAGGTTGCAACATCAAATATACCATATCCCCAACCTAGAAAGAGCGAGCAACCCTCCGTTGATCAGCATACTATTTTTGTTGATTCTGAGCCCTTTGAATATTATCCTACAGAGTCCCCATAATATCATGATTGTCCTGCAGCAAATCACCAGCACTAGGAACTCTGCTATCACTGAATAGGAAATCCATGAAAATCGGAGGATCATACCCATACAGGGCTCTGAAAGGCGTCATCTGAATAGACATATGGTGAGTGGAATTATAACAATACTCACACAAGTATATCCACTTCACCCAACCATGTTGTTGTGCAGACACAGTTCCGAAGATAGCCCTCCACCCAGTTATCAACAATCTCAGTCTGTCCATTACTCTAAGGGTGGTAAATAGTACTCGGAGTCAACTCTGTCCCACTTACCTGAACAACACCTGCCAGAAGTAGCTCATAAAACGGCTATGTCAGTCACTCACAATACTCTGAGGTAAACCATGCAATCTAGAAATCTCCCGAAAAAACAACTCTGCAACCTGTGTCGCTGAAAATGTAGCAGTGATCGGAAAGAAGTGACCATATTTTGTGAGTCGATCTACTACCACATATATACAATCTTTGTCCAAGGCTGTAGGCAAGCCAACAATGAAATCCATAGATAAACATCCCCACTTCCGCTCAGGAATGGGAAGTGGCTGCAATAAACCAGCTGGATATGTGTGCTCCTGCTTGTTCTGCTGACAAACAGAACACTCTCTAACATACTGTTGCACATCAGACTTAGGCCCTTCCATGTAAGTCTCTCCCAAACCTGCCTGTAGGTTTTGAAGAACCCAGGATGTCCAGCTAAAGGAGAATCATGGAAAGCCCTCAACACCACATGCCTGACACCCAACCTTGGGACCAATAATATCCTTCCCTTGTAAATGATCAACTCATTAGGCGTGGCTATGCTATTTAAATACTCCCACAATTCGCTGGTAATTAAATTCCAAGTCAAAGTGTCGAATTCGGCAAAGAATTTCCAATTGTTCCACAGTTGCTACAAACCCTCGACTTGCAAGAACTCCCAACAATTTTTAAAACAAGTTTCAACATGATAATGGCAAAGAGGTTTGAAATCCCCATTTAATGAGTAAAACCTTCTCCAAGAAGATGTTGAGCTTCAGCTTCAACAATACTCTTTGCATAACTTAAAAGCTCCATGCTTAAAACCATTAAAAGTTTGAATATTTGAAATATTGTATTCAATTATAACTCCCTCCCATTTTGACATCCAAACATAAGATAATAACGTATTCATTAATATTTAATGACTTTGACTTATAAAAATAAGCTCCACATAATAATTAATTAAGTTAAACTTAATTAATTAATTATAATCAATTCAAAGCCAAGTCCAACTGCTCTGATGTGTCAAGTCAATTGTTCAGACACCCTACCACAAATGGAAACTGACAAAAATAAACTTACTATAAATAGTAAGTTCCCAACCAAAGACGCCCAAAACAATCCATTAGCCCAAGAGGGTCGCAGTGATGGGCTAACAATACCATGTCCCTGACACCTACTAAAAAGGGGACATCACACATCATTAAGAACATAGGGTCAATGCCCTAGTTCTCTTTGGGTGGTGACTTTGTCGTTGGTTCCCCTTGTGGCTTACCTTGGTTTTGGTCAAGTGTGTCGTCACCAAATGTGTTTGTAATTGCTACTCTTAGTTGCGTCATAGTTTGAAGGTCTACCACCTTGATGGGTACAATTATCTACAACACCTGTCGAACTATGTTCTTCTCTAACTCTAATCGCACTAACATACTTGCAGTTTTGTTCGAGGTTACTTATTCCTTCACCATCACTTGTTCTACTACTCTAGCTTCTTGGAGTCGTTCCTACTCTGTACGAGGGTCCAAGTACACTGCCTTCTTTGTTTGTGCTCTCGTGATTGCAAAAACGGCCTCCTCTCGTTCCTCCACCTCTAGCAAATTAATACCCTTCTGCTTCGGCTAGTTGGTGTCTTCATGGTTACTTGGTCTACACCATTTGCACAATAATTGTACGTTGTCTTTCTTATTCTTTCTTATTCTGGCAGTAGCTCACAAAGTGTCCCCATTCACTACATTGTCAGCATTGTATGATAGGACGTCCTCTGGAGTTATATTATTTTGATTCCACCCTCCTTGTTCATTTCCATGACCGCTTGGCGATACATTCTATGGTTTTGATGGAGTGGACTCTCTTGTGTGAAGAATACTTGCGTACTTCTAGTCTTCCAATTATATGGACACTCCTTTATTGAATGACCCATCACCTAGCATGTCACAAAACATCATATCATTTTACAACTACCTATTGTGTGACCCTCAATTTTGCACTTAGTATACCATTGTTCATTACTTTAATTGTTCTTTTCTCGGCCTTCAATTCCTTCATCATTCTCATCATATCCTGCCATAGGGCCTAGACTGTCGTCAATTCATCGTCCTTACTACCCTCAATGCTCTCGTCAGCCTAGACTGTCGTCAATTCATCGTCCTTACTACCCTCAATGCTCTCGTCATCATCCATCTTCCTCTTCCCTTGGGAAGACGTCTTATTTTAACTCTTGATGTCCATTGCCTGATTGTAGGTATTAGGATATGAGGAAAGAGGTACCCCCTTCATTTCCTCTCTCAGTGAAGGGATCAATCCCTTGATAAACCAATGCTCCTTCAATCCATCTTCCACTTGGTTCTCCGATTTCACCAACAATTCCTTGAGCCTACGATTGTAAAGTAATAGGTTCGCGTCAATCCTTTGTTTGGTGTTGTAAATTTTAGTGACAATCTCATTGTCGTCACATAGAAATTTAAACTTAGTCTTGAACGCCTTCTTAAACACATCCCAAGAGACAATGGATGAAGCATCCAATTATGTGAACCAATCAATGGCTATACCCTATAGCATTGTTGGAAACGCTCTCGACCAATGGTCCTTGTCCTCCTAACCGCTTGCAACTCTGATAGTCTTGTAGTGCCTTGTAGGATACTTTAGCCCATTCCCTGTGAACTTCAGCAGATTCTGTCGATCCACATTCAGACTTTTCAGAGGAGTCACCATCTTTCTTGCATGCTTGCTCCCTTATGCGTCAAACCTGGGTGGATTGTTTCGATCATTGCATTCTGATGCTTTCCTTGCACTCTTGGCCATGTGCATGTCCTCTACACGTCCACCTCCAGCATCCCCAACACCTCGAGTACTTCCAAGCTCTGACTCGTTCTTGTACTACCTCTGTCTGGTGGTCTTCAATTTGGATCCTCCAATTCTGGGCTCTCCTAAGATGGATAGGTTCTCAATGAAGTGGAATGTCTATCAGTTCACGATTTCCTTCTTTGTACTCCTCATTTGACGTTGACTATACAAAAGGGCTTCGACCTTGGAATCGTCCAACTAGATTTTCCCCAAATGTTTCTTGTAAACTTCTCTTTGTTTTGCAATCCTTGAAGATTGTCAGATCACTTGGTCTTGACCACATTTTTGGCCTCTTCCCGTCTTTATTGGGATTTGAGGGCATCAATCATGCAACTTTGACCCGATTTTATTTGAGGCAATGACATCAAATGTTTAGTATTAAACCTAGTAAATTACATACATGAAATAATCATAAAGATGGCAGTGCACACTAGATACCAGAGTAAAATATATCTTTATTCACTCATTTATTCATTACAGAGAAGAAGACCAGAGATGGTTGGCCAAGGATTACAATTCATTTGACTACACCACACTACCTTGGCGGTACACAACATATTTAAAGGACTTGACAGTTGCCAAGAGGAACATAGCCATCAACCAATTATCACTTACAACTACATGAGAGTGACGACAAAATTAATATGGACAATTATTACATTGATGGATAGCCAATATTATCAAACATAACAATAGGCATTGTGCGCCGACTACATCTGCAATCTTCATCAAAAGGATCTAGGTCAAGGTCACCATTTGATTCAACATCATTTGAACCACAAGCATATGCAGTGCCACTCGCACTAGGTAAATCATATGTAAGAGTCTCACTGATATCCATATTAACTCTACCAAGCTCCACAATAGATGCATTAAGTTGTTACATTCAAGGGCTATATCCCAGCACTTCATTACCCCTTCCGTGTAGTCATCTTGCTTATGTTATAGAAGATGCAAGTTAGAATGGATATAAACAAAGTCTTCTACTCTTTTTGCAGCCAACAAGTTATGCTTCATTGCATGGATAGAGTATGTACAGCAATTCCATGTATCCGAACAACTTGCAACCTATTGAAATTGGAGAGAAAAATCAACACAACTTGAAAATAAAAAAATGCAAAAGAATTAAATAATATTAAGTACTAAAGTCCACAAATATTAAAAAATAAAAAATAAAAAATGTTTGCTTGTGATAGAATCTTGATTTCAAGAGGCTAGAGGAACAAATATTCTAGCCCATGGAGGTACCACCATGTATGAATGAGCATCTTCCTTGTACTAGTTTCAAAGAAGGGTACAAATATTATGATCTTGTCATGAGATAAACTTGCCAAACTCTTTCCTAACATTATCTACCACTTTTGGATCTGAAAAGATTCTGCAGAATGCCTACTTGTACTCGTTAACAACTTCATTGACATTATCTCTATATGGTGCAATTCTCCCTACCAAAGAAAGAATCTCTATGCTATAGTATTTGGGGGACAATACATATGCAAGGAGATGTAATGGTGTGTTCATTCTATTCTAGTAGTGATGAATGATTTTTTCCACACTTGAGATAAATGTTTCTTCACAGTCATTCTCTTTTTGTGCTATTATGAACTTTATTCTTTCTATCACGAAGTCAATGCCATCATAGATTTTTCCCAAAATGGTTCATCTATGTCAGCAAAATTAATCATACTCATGATAGGCTCAGTGAAACTCAAGACATAGTCCACACAAACTTACCAATCATCATCTAGGATCAGTGAATTGAACTTCTAAGCCCTCTCTGAATTTGACAACTTCCAAATACTCCATTGGTGACTAATAACCATGGCACCAAATGCCTCTGAAACCTTCACAGGTTGTCTCAAAACGATCCTATAATGTGAATCAAATCTCAATAATCTAGTGGTGTGTAAAAAACAAATTAATAACACAGTAAAATATAAGCATGGCATAAAATAAATTTACCTTCAACAATTTCAAATTCGAGAAAACCATAAAAATGCCTTGTGATAGATGATTGTTTCTCACAAACATTTGAATCTCCTCACCATCAATGTATATAGATTTCACCCACTTTATTTGAGTGTCATTGCTTGCATCACCAAGGTAATGGAGTGTACCATGCATGGTGTCCAAAAAATGTGTGCATACCTTTCCTCAACCAAAGCATCTGCAACCCTGCAATTTTTTGCATTGTCCATAATGGTTTGAACAACATTTCTAGGATTCGCCATCTCTATGGACTCAATGAAAATCTTAGAATTGAATTATGCATCCTTCATTTGTCCCTCACAATCAACCACCTTCAAAAACATTGCCCCTTTGGGAGCCACTGCAATAATATTTATTAAAGGTCAGTTTTTGCAATCTTTCCATCCATCAAAAATAATAGTCTCATATTTCAATCCAAGAATCCCTATTTGGTTTAAGTGATGTCTCTACCCAAAAAACAAATTGCGAAATAGGTGGTGTGGGCCTTATAATACCCAAACTTGTAAAACCATATGGTGATGTCACCAAGTTGAAAGAAAAACCATTGGCATAAATATAATGTGCATTTTTTCCTCTAAAATATCTCTTGTTTCATTTTGAAATGTCTTAACCAATGTCTCTTTTGTAAGAAGAAAAGGAGGGATCTTCTTCTTGGATAGAGGGCATCTCCAAGAAAGGATGTTGCGAAGCCAGTACTAAATTTGTAGGTATTTTTATTGATGTTTTCCTTGCTAAAGGATGAGATTTTAATTTTTCTCTGTCACTCACAGCATCAGCTCCTCCTTGTTCTTTATTGAATGACATTTATCTTTCTTTTGGCAACCCACATCATCAGCTTCTTCTTGTTATTTAATGAATTTCTGAAAAGGCAAAAGGTGCCATATCTAATTTGGTGGACTGGTTCATTTAATTCTTCAAATTCACCTAAACTCGAGTGTTTGGATTCACGTGTAACCCTTATATGATGTTAAAGTACTGAGTGATGAAGTTATCTCCTCCAAAATTCACTTTTCTCTTGAGCTGGAAGCATAAGCCTAAAGTCTGTTTCTCAATTCAACTGGGAACCTACAAGTGCAAAACAACAGCAGATTCTAAGTTCATCAGTGAGAACACGGTCAGAATCAACTTCAAGTTTTTTACACTTGGAGTTCTTTTGAATGGTCTTGTTACTGTAACTTTCTGTGCATTTAAGTCTCATTGACCTAGCTTGGTCATTTGTAGATTAATACAATTTTTTTCTTTCTCACACTTATCCTATGGCCTCCCCTTAAAGAACATTGGAGGCACTAATAATTCATGTTTACGGAAAAGAATCTAGAGGCATGCATGTCTGCAGTGCATATGAATTTATATTGAGATTTTCTCTATGATTATTGGCATGTGATATGTTCCTAGATGCAGATACAGAGATATGTGATTGCAGTTCATTTGAGATTCAGAAAGATACAGCCTGAATGCTAGAGGAAGACAATAAATGAACTGCTTACCATCAATCTGAATTTTGAAACATTATGAAGCAAAGACTTATCCTGTTGAAAGAAATTTCAACTCTTTTAAGACCCTGCATATCACAAACCTGCAATAGACGCATTGCTGCTCCTTCCCTGTAACACGCTTTTGACCAATCAGGACGCAGTTCCCTGCAGGCTTTTGCATCAACTAATGCCTGTTCAGCTTGTCCCAATCTAATCCAGCAAAGACTTCTGTTTGACAACAATGTTGCATTGTTGGGATCCAAATCAATGGCCTAAAACAAGCAATCAGCATTTTCCTCAATCAGTGACAAGAACTCTTCATTAAAAATTTAGAACAGCATGGTCCAATTCATTCTTGTGAAAGAGGATGAATAGAACCTAGTGCACGTAATAGTAAAGTATTCAACACTAAGTTATTCTTTCAAATGTACAATCAAAGGCTTCATTCATGTACACAATGAGATCTCTCTTTTAACTTTCTAAGCTGCATGAAATGAGAAATGTAGGAAACATACAAATTGAAAGGGAAATCAGAACATGCTATGTTCCATAGCATCAATGGTGGAAAACATATACACGTGTAAAGAGACAGCATGCCATGTTCAACGACAACAAAGATATGAACACCAAACTACAAGGTCTAGGTTACTCAGACTTTATTGGGCATTCAACTTTCTTACACTTAAGAGAACAACAAAGAAAATAAGCAGTTATGAGAAGCCAAAATTGCCTCAAGCCTGAATCATGTTGGGCTTTCCCTCACTGTCTATGCTCCCCCAAGTTTCAGGGACAGGGATAGCAAGAAGTGTTTCTGGTATGGGGTTACTTTTTGGCCATATTTTAGAAGATGGCAGGGGACAGCTATTAAAAAATAGGTAAAGTTTTATAAATACAGAGAAATTTCAGATATTCGTATCATAACATTGATAAAACATTCATCATAGACATTTTAGAAGCTTAATACATAACATTAGACTTGAATTGAGATTTCACATGAAAACTGACAAACATACTAACAAAATTTAAATGCTTTCATTGTCAATGCGCATACATATTACATAAGAACTATAACAAAATGCCAAAAGGCTCCAAGTTTCAACTATAAAATGACAAAAAACAGACAAAATGTATGGTTGTCTCTAATTAGTAGATGCAACTGGCAGGTCTGTATCAAAATTGGAGCTCAAGTCTGAGTCACAAGTTTGAGGATAGGAGGGAACATTTTCTAGGTTTCACTGAGTCCCTGAAACGTTCTCTGCGGAAAACAGGGGTACCAAAGCGGATGCATCCCCAAGGAGCACTGCTCACCATACTATGGTCGATAACCAGATAAATCCTACAAGTGTTTGATGCTACTGAAATATCCTCTCAGTACTTAATATTTAATCAAATAACTTTTACTAAAATTCCCCTCTTCTTTAAACAATGCTTTTCGCTCATTTTGCTCTAGTTCCATGTTTTTTCCTTACCTCTTTCAGATATCAGGATTTAAACACCAGGTTCCTTTTATCCAATAATTCAAGTACTATCTCATTCTATATCACTTTCTCTCCTTGCAGTTGGACCCACCTCTCTTTCCCTGTTAAACTTAAGATTACCTAGATTTCTTCATTCCTGAATCCTAACTGAAATGCATAGTTCCATAGAGTTCAGGAACAGGAGGGAGGCACCAAGGACCTAAATCTGGGGACAGAAGGGTACAGCAGTGAAAACAATATATAAAATATTATTTAAAATACTTAATTATATATAAATTAATAATTTGTTTTGCTAAGTAACCTAAATTAGACACCAGCTGCAAAAATAATTGTTAAAAGATCGAATTTTGGTAGCCATGGAGCTCACCAAATCCATCATGGTTGCTAGTATTTCTTAGAATTCGAATAAGTAGAACTCCAAATTTCTGTCACAAGCTCCTCACAGATCACCTTTATCATGCCACAGAAAAAATCAATACCCACATTGTCCTTAAACCACAGTAACAAGAAGCTAAGAAAACTACCTATATGGTAACATCTATACATTGTTGAGTGTCCATGAAGCATATAGGGAATCCAAAAGAAAACACACCAGCAAGCCAAACAGTAGTATTCATCAAAGTTTTGCACTAGGCATTAGGTGGAAACTTATAGCTACCAACCCTAAGCCTCAGCCATAGAAGCAAAAACCAAGGTACAAGACAAATTACACAAATATGCCCATGCAACTAGATTCCTAACTCGAAGTCATAACAAGCAACAAGACATTTCACACAAGCATTAAAATTGAGATTTACATTTAAACACTATGCCACCTCCTCAGCGGCTTTGTAAGCCATGTGCACACTATCCATCGATTCATGGAGTTCTTCAACTACTAGTTGAAGAAAGCTTCCACTTGGATTCTAACCCTGCCAATGCAATCATGCAACAAATAGAACATGGCACCATCAAAAGCATGGATGCACAACTAAGATACTAAGCGACATCAGGCATATTCCTCCTCCCTATAAAATAGTTAGTGTTCAACAACTTTTTCATTGCTTCCTTGATGCTCACACATGGAATGTCATCCATGATTTTAGCTAAATCCCAAGATCTCAAATGAGTGTTTGAGATCCTTTCTCTAGATATTACCAAAGTTACCAATCATATCCTCACAATAAATGTGCTCCTTTGTCATTTTACCCCTAATGCTAACCTTCATGTTCTCACCCATACTATTATGCTTGCCAATGGAGCCATAGTTACAAGCAAGAAATAGCGAACCAAAACACCCAAAAAGAGTCTTTTCGAACTGGAGGTCACATGTTATCCTGATGGGCATAGCCACGCACACATATATTGAGAGGGGGGCTGAATTGCTATAGGATAAAATTTACCTATTTTAAAATTCACAAAACATGAAAAAGAAATCACACAAGATCTACCAACTAAGAGACACGTGATTTATGGAGAAACCTTTTTGGGAGAAAACCACAAAGAAATGACTGCTTGGATCTAATATCCACATCTAGCCAACAATGAATTTCTCTTCACAAATCCTCGAAGGCACCAACCCATTGGAGACTCCAATCAACAATGCTAAGCACCAACTTAGCAAGAGACACAAATCTCTTCTATTAGGAGGGACCAACCTCCAAATGAACAAAACTTTTGTCCGCTTGAAGATTGCTTCTTCAAAATGTTAATCTGCTCATAAATCTCCTTTGCATCTGCTAAAATATTTTCTTTAAAAATGCTCAAAAATCTACTTTGAATCTGCTCATAGATATCCTTTACATCTGCTCATAAAGTCTGGTCATAATTCCTTCAGATCTGCTCATAAGTCTGCTTGTATATGGAAAGATATTGCATTAAAACCTTCCTTTCATTTACCCCCACAATCTTCTATTTATACCACCTTCATTCCTTGTCAAAGGGAAAAGGGAGGCGATTCATCCTCTATGAGATCAGCCATATTTAAAATAAAATATTTATTTTAAATCCCTCAAATGAGGACAACTTGGCATGTGTGGTCGGCCCATATGTCAATTCCCTTTTTGTTTAAATTTGGATTTTGGCAAATAATAACCCATTTATGCTTCTATGGGTTAATCAAGCAAGCATAAAAATAATAATTGATTTAATATTTATTATTGTCCATTCAATAATTATTAAATAACATTTTCATAAGGCCAAATGAGATGTTGGAAAAGGTGTCCCTTAAGTTCTATAAGTGGGAAGCAAATTACATTTTCATGAGGAAACTTGAGATTGAAAAATATGTCCATTGAGTGAAAAATTCAAAAAGGCAAATGGAAGGGTTCTCGGGGAAACTCAAGGGTCATGAAACCCAATAGTCATTTTGGGTGCCCAAATCTTGAAGGATGGCGATAAATATTGGTTTTTGGGTCATTCACAAGAATGTTGATTTGTTATCTCTCCTTCTATATTTGCAGATTGGCAGACATCTTCACTGGACAAAAACTTGATGGAGGAGAAGGCTTGTGGACAAAGACCCATGAGCTTTGGGTGATCAGAGGACGAAACCCCTTTGATTGCGAAGGGCAATCTCATCCAGAGAATGCATTTGGACTAAAGGAAATTAGTAAGATTGTTTGTTTGCTTCTTTTCAGTATGCAATGGCTCTTTGGGTGTTACTCTTAGTTATTTTCAAGCATAGTTGTGTGGATTGCTGGTTGTGTTGATTCTTGTAGATGTGTTACAGAAGTATGATGTTATTATTGTTGTAACCAGATTTATCTGCTGGTATTTCTGTTTTGAATTCAAACAGTATCAGTTTTTGGTGTTTTGAGTAAATCAGGTTTACTAGAATTGCCAATTTTGTGAGTTCTTGGGTGTTGAAAGCCAAATCACTTGGATGTTCTTGCAGATCTGATCTTCGACCTGACCATTTTCTGTTGAATATCAGAAAATTCATTTCTTTGGTGTTCCATGAAGTTTCATTCGGTTTGATAATTTTTCACTGAAGTTTGGAGTTCATCGGGTGGTCTAATATTGTCACAATTTTTGGGGTCTGGTGGAGATTTTGAAATAAGAAGATATACCATTTTCTGCTGTTGTAAATCAGATTTTCAGACCTATTCATTTGTTTTTCATATCAGGAAAAATTAATTTAAATATGTTCTTTGGAAAGTTCGTTAATTTGTTGTCCTTTCTGTGCAAGGCTAGTTGACTAGTTTGGGTGATATTGGATGAAATTAGCATTAATTTGCCAATCTAACTTTCAGATCTGTAATTGTTCATTACTGTTTGGTTCGCGACATTACAGCATATCTAAACCAGATAATTTAAATATTTTAAAAAACCTACTCATTTGTTTTTCATATCAGAAAAAATTAATTTAAATATGTTCTTTGGAAAGTTCGTTAATTTGTTGTCCTTTCTGTGCAAGACTAATTGACTAGTTTGGGTGATATTGGATGAAATTAGCATAATATTTGCCAATCTAACTTTCAGATCTGTAATTGTTCATTAATGTTTGGTTGACGACATTACACCATATCAAAACCAGATAATTTAAATCTTTTAAAAAACCCTAGGGGGGAGAGAACGATCCATAATGCACGGTCAGCAAAAACAAGGACAGATGATTTAACCAATAAAAATGCCAAAAATTAGGTGTCAAGATAAGGCTAAACAGGTCAACCAATTACAATTGAATTTATGACTTCGAATGCAATAAATATTTACTTTTATTGTTAAATCCTCCCTAGCATATAACATCCTTTGACATCAATGGCAACAATATTTCCAACAATCTCCCCCTTTGCAACTCTACCCCTTTGACACCAACAACAAAGTCTTCCACTGCATGTACATTTCCATAATCATGATGTTTTTCCAAAGCAAACCCTTGTTGTTGCGCATATAGGATAAGCCATAGTTTAGCTGGTGTTGTTACAAGATCATCAATTCCTAATGAAATAGCTGCATCGGTAGCTTGCTGGAAACCTAAAATCTTCAGTTGCTCTACTATATGTGATGTATATGTCATTCCAAATTGATATATGAATCTTCTAATAGGTGCTTCATAACAAATTTACCCATCCCTTTATTGAAAAAGGGCACTTCAAAAGGAACGGGCACTTTGAATTTAGGTTGTCATAAGAATAAAATATCTCCATTTTGGATTTAAAAAATCTCCCCATTTTGGGGAGCAGGAATCATCAATGCATTTAAGATCGAAGACTTCCTTAATCTTCATCTCTGCATGAATGAAAGGATCATAAGATTAATAACATTAAATTCTGAATAGTGGCAGTTCTTGTCGGATATCATAAGTCCACAAGCCTTTTATAGCTTCTTCTATATCTCGATTAAAAGAAATATGACCAACGGTTGTTCGAATGTATTTATTAAGTATTTCCCCCACTCTACCTTTTCTTATTCGAAAATGATCATAGATTTCGTAGAAGGTACCTAAAGATTCATATTGAACTTCGATAGGAAGTTCTCGATTTACTGAATTAATAATAGAGGTATCTATATCTCTCCTCCATCGGAGCGATAAAGGACTGCCTAAATCAATTTGTTTTTGTTCATAAGCTTTAAGCGCATCATCATAGCTATAAAACGAAGGCGAGACGATCTTTTTTGACTTATTCGGGTGGTACCTATTTTCATAAATACCCTGGTTTTTCCTAGAAGCATATCTTGAGTCAGTACACAAATAGGAACTCCTATAGTTGGAGAGATAAGATTGAGATGAGAAAACATAAGTACACGAGCTTCTACTTGAGCTTCCATAGATAAAGGTACGTGGACAGCCATCTGATCTCCGTCAAAGTCCGCATTAAATCTTGCATGTACAATATTTCCAACAATCTCCCCCTTTGCCATTCATGGCAACCTGCAATGAAATAATCAGTGAATGCAACAAGAATGTAATTGTAACCCTGACTATAATGCTCCCCATTTTGCAACACTACCCCTTTGACACCAACAACAAAGTGTTCCTGGAAGACAATACAATGAATAGCTCCCCCTAAACTCATGCTCATTTTGAGAAATTAGTGACTAGATGAGAGTGACATCACTCTCAATTTTTGCCTAACATACTCAAAATTTTCTTTATGAAGGGGCTTTGTGAAAATATCTACAACTTGTTCCTTTGTGGTGATGTAATCCATCTTGACATTCTCTCCTGCTGCCTATTCTCTTAATAAGTGGTATTTGGTAGGAATGTCCTTTGTCCTTGAGTGCATAACTGGATTTTTTGAAATACAAAAAGCGCTTGTGTTGTCAAAAAGTATGGAGAAAGGACGATGATATACCACCTTTATGTCCGTCAATCTCTTCTTCATCCAGAGAGTTTGTGTGCAACAAGATGTTGCTACTACATATTCTACTATTGTTGTAGATAAACTGAAGGATGTTTCTTGCTTAATCACAACACAAGACTCTTACCAAGAAATAATGCTCTTCTACTTCTACTTTTCCTATCATCAATACTACCCATAGTTTGCAGACTTGGACTTAGAGAGTACTTGTCAAGCCCAAAATTTTCAACTTGGCAAAAAACTCGACAAAAACTTGGCAAAACTCCACAACCTAGAAAGTACTAAAAATTAAAATCTTTAAAAGAAACATATTTTTTGTAAAATTCAATTACCAAATGTATTAATATGAAAATTGACACCACGACAAAGAAAATGCACAGTGTTATAGAAAATCAATATGTGGAAAATGCATTTTAACCAATGTTTTACCTGTGTTGACATTTTTACCCTTTTTATGTGCCTATAAAAACATGAATTAAACTTGTGAAAACTTGCCTAGCAAAAAAAAAAGAGTACTGGGCAACTCGGAGAGTACTCGTAGAGTTTGTGAACTATGATACTACCTACCCTATCCACATCTATATATGTTGTTAGGGAGAAATCTTTACCTCTTAGATACCACAAGACAAAGTCCAAAATGCATTTTAAAATATTTAATATTCTTTTAGCTACTTGCACATGAGTTTCCTTTGGTGTTGCTTGAAAATGTGCCACCATGCCTACTTGCATGTTGGATTTTAATATTGTCACATATAGGAGGCTCCCAATCATTGACCTATATAATGTCTTCTTTGCTTCAGGAGATTCATCATCTTTGCTTAATTTACAAGTCGGGACCATAGGAGTGCTAATTGGTTTACAATCTTCCATCCGGAATTTCGTCAACATTTCCTTGATGTATTTAGTTTGCAAGAGATATATTCCTCTATCATATTGATAAATTTATAACTCAATATAGAATGATAACTCACCAAGCAGAGACATTTCAATTTCCTTTTACATGTCCATTAAAAACTCTCAACACATTTTGTTACTACTCCCTCCAATGATAATGTGATCAACATACACAACAACAATTAACTAGTTCCCACCTTCAATCCTGATGTAGAGATTGCTATTGCTATTGCTATCCGCAATTCCTCTTTTGAAGCATTGTTGAAAACATCTATCGAGTCTTGAATACCAAGCTCTAGGGGCTTGCTTTAGCTCATAAAGTGCTTTGTTCAACTTGCACACATAATCCTCATCATTTGATAATTGAAATCCTTTTGGTTGACAATGACATCCATTTTATAGACTTTAAAATTCTTGAAATGCGCAAATGCTAAGAACATTCTGATGGCTTCTAGTCTTGCAACAAGAGTGAAAGTTTCTTCAAAATCAATACCTTCAACTTGAGCATATCCTTTACAAACTAACCTTAGTTTGTTCCTTACCACTTGACTATCTTCATTCATCTTATTTCCAAAGGCCCACTTGGTACTTATTCTATTTTTATCTTTTGTAGTTGGACAAGGTCCCATGACTCATTCTTTTCAATTTGATTCAACTCTTCTTCCATAGCATCAATCTAATGCTTATCTTCTCTCACTTCTACAAATTCTTAGTCTCTATTTTAGATAGCAAGGAAAAATTTGCATTATCTCACACAATTGTTAGTCTTCTTCTAGTCTATATCCCAGTATTTTATCACCAAGAAGCAGATTTTTTGAATGATATTCTTGAACAAATCTGGATGGTATATGTGTATCCCTATGTCGTACTTCATTTCTACCAACTTCTTCTTTGCAGCTTGAGTTTCACATTCTTCTTCCTTGAAACTTTAGTCTTTTGGATGGTCATTTCCTTGAATTCTCTTCTTTTGATGACTTTCTTGATCCACCCTTACATTGGTGCTTTCTACAATCTTTTGCAACCCTTTATTATGACATTTATAAGCCTTTCTTCTAAAAGAATAACCAAGGAAGATACATTCATCTTCAATTTCTGAAATCCTCATCATCTATCCTTTTGTAGCACTTGCTATGCAAAACTTTAAAGTATTTCATTATCATTGGTCTTCCCTTCCATAGTTCACAAGGGGTCTTGCTATTATTGACTATGATTTTCCCTCTATTTAGAATGTAAGCAATTGTGTTAACTCTCAAAACTTGTTAGTAAGCGTAGACTCGTTTAACATTGTTTTAGCTATCTCTTGAATTGTTCTATTCTTTCTTTCTGCAATTCCAATTTTTTTGTGGAGTTCTTGCAGCTGAAAAATGTCTTTTTATTCCATGATGCTCACAAAAGTCTTCAAATTCATTTGAATTAAACTCATCTCCTCGATCCAATTTCAAACACTTAATTTTTCTCCAATTTCATTTTCTACTAAGACTTTGAAAGCTTTGAACTTCTCAGATGCTTCATTTTTTTCTATTAAGAAAGTAACCCATGTCATCCTTGAGTAATCATCAATAAGCAACATAAAATAACTCACCTTGTAGAATTTGTGTCCTTGTTGGTCCACAAAGGTGTCTATATGAACAAGTTCCAATGTCTTTTTCATTGAGTACTCTTTCCATTTGTAGCTTGCTCTTGTCCATATCCCATGCTGACAGTGCTTGCACAGAGTGTTTGAGAGTTTAGCAATCTTTGACATATCTCTTATGGCTTCTTTGATGTTGATCTTCACATTATTATCAAAGTTTATATGGCCCACTCTTTTATGCCATAGCTAGCTCTCATTTATTTGTCCATGTAGCATTTTATCCATTGCCCTCTCTAAGGATGTATAGGTTGTTCGTTGTTCTATTTGTATTGGCAACAACTTTTCCTAGACTTGCCTTTCTTATCTCACAACCTAAAGCATGAAAAGTAAGAGTGTGTCCTTGATCACACATTTGACTCACATTAAGAAGCTTACGCTTCAAACCTTTAACATATTAGATGGTTTCTATCTATAGCATTGTAAATTGTTGTCGCTCACAATTTCACACTAGGTTTAGCACTCCTTTTGGCGTTTGTGCCTGATCATCTTTGAATGTGCCCATTTTACGTCCTTTATGGCAAACATGGTTAGTTTCCTATTGTCGAGCCCTTCGAAGCTTGAATTATGGTAGGACTCTAGTGCCCCATGCAAATGTTCCCAATAAATGACACCAAATTTTGAAATTCAAATGTCAGCCTTTTGATATGGTGGAACACAACCATGTTGTCCACCTAACCCTGAATAGTTAGTTTCGAAAGCTGTTAGTTGTTAATATTTTTCAGATTAGTACAAGGAATGTTTACTCTATAGAGATCTATCAAATACTAAGCACAGGATGTAATATAACAATCACAAGAAAGGGAAGATGTTACCCGGATTTGGAGCCCTTATGTTACCTACAAATCTGCTCTTGGATGCTTCTAAATGTTGGATATATTCCACCTTGGATCTGAACATATATTGTTCAAAATTCGCACCAAGTGTGAATTTGTCTCTTGTAGATTTCAGCATATAAGCTGGTATCAAACCCTATGCAATACTGATTATTGAACAATACAGATAGTTTTGACTTTGCAATTGATGTCGATTCATTCATATAAATTTGCACTCAAAGATCAGATGTAAGTCTAATCCAATTCGTTGATTCAAACATTGCTGAGTATACAATATATATATATCACAATATATATATTTCGCAAACCTCAAATAACCAGGTAAGATCGCAGGCTATAAATTGCAGCCTTTGTCTCTGATAATTTCGCCCTTCAAGTCTTGAATAACATAATGAACTATCACTCCAGGCAGATCGGATAATTCGCTTCCTTAAAGTTTTGGTTGCATTTAGAAGGACATCGATCTAAATTCACATATTGATCTTTGCTCCAAAATTCGTCCTTAGAAGATCGATCCTTGGTTGAATATGTGATGTCCCCAATTTTAGCACGTATTGGCAGTGGCTTTGTCAGCTCATCATCGTGACCCTCATGAAAAGACGCCTAGTCTTGAGGGTCCCAGTTGGGGGACTTGCTATTTTTTGTAAGTCCGGAATTAGTATTTTTAGTAAGTAAGTTGCTCAGTGTTTATCTTTGACAGGGCAGTATCGGCAATGATCAGAACTTCAGACTGTGCTCAAAGTATGCAGTTCTTTGGCTAGGGACTTACTATTTTTAGTAAGTCTATTTTTGGCAGTGCAGTGGGTGGCTATGGCAGTCGGTCATCACCAGCAGCGGATGCGGAATTTATCGCATGAGTTCATATTTATTAATTAATACTAGTTATTAATTAATAAAGCCACGTTATTATAATATACTGTATTATTATAATAAAAATTTAGAAGTTGTTAAAAAAGAGAGTTGTTAACTAGTGCTCTTTTGGGAAACTGTGGCTTCAAAAAGTATTATAAATATGGGCTCATTCATGGGGATTAGCATCAATTGATTATATTATATTTTGTTTGTTTTCTCTGAGAAGTTCTGATTTCTATATCAAATCCCTTGTTGAGGTATAAGGGTTTGATAATGAATTGGTTTAGCATCTAGAAGATTCTCCTGGAGCTATTCTTTAATTGGTTGCTGAAGTATAACCAATTTCTCTTCCCTCATACTGTTTGCCTGTAACTTGGAGGAAGAAAGTAATTCTGAATCTGGATTGTTATTTGAAATATGACCTGCATAAGAAGTCGAATTCATTTCTGCAGAGAAGAAGTTAACAGCTGAACGTGCCTATTCGAGCTGTGTTTTGCATTGGTGGATCCCCTTCAGCATTTCCGGATCCTCTTTAGTATTTCGGGTGGTTGTTGGACCCGAGATTTAATGTCAAGATGCACCCACAAGCAACTGCATGACCTAAGCAGTGCTGCAGGCATCATTCTTCAGCCGTGGGTGAAGCACAAATGAGTTGTTGCAGCGACTAGCTATCGCGTGGGAGGCATCCAAGTGGCGTTTGCCATTGTTAGAGAACTACAATATACGTGGACAAAATGGTATTTACAGATACAGTCATTTGATATTTGATTATTGCAAATGCATTAATGTTTGAATAAATCGAATATAAATTCTAGAATTATATATTTGATTTAAGATGATTGCAAATGCATTAATGTTTGAATAAATTGGATATAATTTCCAGAATTATATCACATAGGTATTTCTGAAATAATTGTGTATGTTGGCTGAGAATATCAAATTGAAATTGAATATATTGAATATAACAGATTTTTTCTATAAATTGTATTTTCGTGCCAAAATCAAATTGAAATAAAAGCAGATCCAGGTCGGGCTCATTACAGAATAGAACCATGTTATGTTTTTGATGATCTTTCACCAAGGATCGATCTCATATATATATGGAACTTTCAAAAACAAAATGTCGCTCAACTTAAGACTAGCCAACTTGGGCTCCTAATAAATAATAACTTTTTATTTATTTATTATTACCTTAATGACGACTTGGGCTCTCCCAAGTATAATAAATATTTGTTTCTTATATTTATATTTAATTATCATAAATCGATCCTTATATAATAATAATAAATATGCCCCTTATATTTATTATTATTATTAAATCAATTTAGACATAAATATAAAATATAAACAATACATTTAAATGTTGATCTTTGTCATAGAGGCCAAAAATATCAACATTAGTTGCATATATATGTGACTCCCATCTCCTTTGCAAAGCCTAAGATAATTACAAGAAAATTATCATGATCGAACTTACCAAATTATAGAGAGAATTACTATCAAGCACACAAAGATCTGCAATCAAACCACAAATAGGCTCGAGTATATTTTATTATTTATTGTTATTATCAAATTATGTACTAACACTTGCAGGACTTCGTCATCACCTTGTGTGGGATCCAATAAAGGATTTCATATTTAAGGTAACTTTGTCATTACAGCACTCATGTTATTTGTTTTGCATCAAATTCATCATTAGAGCTATTGCTTGATTTTGGACTCTTCATTCTTCATCTTCTTTGAAACTTTGAAGGCTGCCTCACACTTTGATGATTTCTCCTTTTTAGTCCCTATCTTGTATCTTGTGAGGATACCATGTAACTCATCCATAGTTAGTTTGTCTAGATCCTCCATTTCTTCAGTAGAGATTTTTTTTGCAAAAAATCTCAAGGCAAGAGACGTTAGCACCTATTGCATGATTATGGAATCTAATATTTTCACCAAGTCACGGATGTTGTTGATGATTTCATCTATATGAAGGAGATAGGCTGCAATGTTCACTTCGTCTTTCATCTTCAAGATCTCGAATTGTCTTCTATGGGTTTGGAGTTTTTCCTCAACTTTATTGCCACCTTCACAGATGGTCTTAAGTTTGCATTAATTGCTTTGACACACATTGATTCGGATAGACCACACAAAATGGCATTCATTGCTTTTGCATTATTTTCACTAGCCTAAATTCCAATAGGATCAGTTACTGGATTGATGGAGCTACATAGGCATTCACCACTTATTGCCAAATGTCAAAGCCAAGAGCCATTAGATAAGTCCACATCCATATGCTCTCAGAATGCATAGTTTGTTGTGTTAAACAATGGGGCTCTATTTGAAAAGAAACTTTCTTGACTCACCATGTGTGTTTTCAGGATCTACCTTGTAGCAGTTAGACTATTCTTGAAGGAACCCACTCTGATACCAATTGCTGAGCACACATATTCTAAGATGGGGGAAGGGGGGTGGTGAATCAATATAAGATAAACATTTGCCTATTTTAAAAATCAATATCTCTTTACAAATCTTATTAGACACCCACCCACTAGAGACGCCAATCCCAACCACTAAGCACCGTCTCTTTCATTAGGAGGCACCAACCTCCAAATCAACAATACTTGTCTTTTTGCAAATTGCTTCTTTGAAGGCTGATAATCATGTCAAACTCAATAAAATCTGCTTGTAGATCTGCTAGAAAACTGCTTTAAAACTGATCAAAAATCTCCTTTGTTGTGTCTGCTCATAAATCTCCTTTAAAATTGCCCCAAAAATATCCTTTGACTCTGCTCATAGATCTCCTTTACATCTGCTCACAAATCTTATTATAATTCTTCCAGATCTGGTCATAAGTCTGCGCTTCTAAATGGAAAGATATTGCATTAAATCTTGCTTGCGTCTACCCTCACAATCTTCTATATCTACCACCTTCACACCTCTTACAAGGGAGGCGATTTATCCTCTAGGAAGTCGGCCATTGGAAAAACAAAATACTTATTTTAGATCCCCCAAACGAGGGCAACTTCCAAAATGTGATCGGCCTATACTTAAAACAGAAACAATTTAAATCTTTAAATATTTCCTGTTCATGTTAAATTCTCCTTAGCATATAAAATCTATAATCATCCTCCTTTGTCATCAAGGGCAGTAATATTTCCAACATATCCTTCAAGCTTAAACTAACAAACCAGCACATCTAATAATTTCTTGTGCCCAGGGAGACCATCTCAATCTCGCAGCATATAGCATCCCCAACCCCTTCCAATGTGTGCGCCTTAACAAATGATTTGGAAGATGATGAGAAATCTTTCACCTTCCCCTCAATCCATTTGATACTGCCATGTGACACAAAACTAACCCAAGCCCATTATCAAGCAAAATAAGTAATTAGTAATAAAAACTATATATTAATATTATAATATACTAAATATTTAAATAGAATATATTAATTATATATTAAAATAGTAATAACTATATGTATTTATTTTATTAACAATAAGATTAATATATTAAATAGTTAGTAAATTTTAAATAATTATTATCTAATACACAATTAAATATTTAAATGGTTTATAACTTAACAAGTTAATACTACTCATAATAAATTATTATCTATATAATTATTTAACAACATAATTTATTTTATATTTTAAATTTATTCAAATCTATTTATAAGTTACAGCCCTTGTTATGTGAGGTAAAAGCAACTTTATTTTCTAATAATATTATAGTTCTAATTTGGCATGAGCGAAAGGAAGAACGATGCGATGGACAACGGGTAGCAGGAGGGCGAATGGAAGACATGGTAGGGTTTTGAGACGGAGCGTAGATAGGAGACTGGTGCGCAGTGCAAGGGCAAGACCATTTGCAGTTTGCCTTGGTGATGTCCACAGCCAAGGCGGAATATGGGGTAGGTGTTTTGAGCCCCCTTCTCTGTGTTTAGCTAGGTGTGATGGCCACCCTCCCAAGGATGTCGTTCTTATGTTTCTCTTCCCAAGGGGCCAGTGGAGCCTGCTAAGAAAAACATCAGAATGTGCAAGAATCCTCAAATCATTTTCACGCATGCAACGACTTCTACAAGGAGCAGATTTTGAAGACCAATCCTTCAACAAATATGGCATACCTCTTAGAATGTGGCACCCTTTGCACCGTCTTGGGAGAACGTTTCTCTTGCTCCTAATCCCCTGCCCCCTTTAGAGGTTTATGCTTCAACCACATCCATGTTTTTGGGCAGTACAGAGATGGATCTAGCCTCTGAGCCTATTGATTTCCACATCTTTGATGATTACATTATTAAGTTCTCTTCAAACATCGATCCATGAGCACTGTTTTAAGATTTGTGGCGAAATTGCCTCCAGTGGATGATTTCTTAGCCTAGTCCAAGTGCACTTTGCGCAACTTGACTACCCCCATTGAGGAGTTGTTGGATCGTCGTTTCCTTCTTGTCACTTTTCTTAATTCAAAGGATTGCAGGTTTGTTTTGGATAATAGACCTTGGTTTTATGATAAATGTAGTTTAATTATGACTCCTTGGTCTCCCTTTTTCAATCCTACCATTGCTTAAATTTCATCCATTATGAACTATTTGCGCCTCTATTATTTGCCTCTAGTTATTAGAAATTCAAGACTTGTAGAACCCCTGACCAGTCAAGTCGCCACTTTCATCAAAGTTGAGGAAGGATTTGTTCCTAGATGGTTCTTCAAAGTTTGTGCCATGATTGATATTACAGGCCTATTCCTGACATGGTTCGATTCAATTCCACACATGTTTCATGCCTGCAATATATAAATTACGAAGGACTTCCTGACTGTTGCCTTAGGTGCAATCAACTCGGGTACAAGATTGTTGACTGCCAACCAAAACTTGTCAATGGCCTTCGTGTCCTTAGTCTCACAAGATGGGTCCACAAAGAGTGCAGTCCAGATTCTGATTTCATAGGGAGAAAACTTAGTATATCTGTGTACCATTGCTCCCTAATCCCCCAAACAGTGGGGTTGTTGGACATGGATCTTAGAATTTAGTGCCTCTCATTGATGTGACTGAGGACACTCATGATCAGCAGGATCATTTTGATATAGATTAACAGGATAATAATTTGGCTTCAGATGAAGAGGAGCTTTGAAAGAGGATCACGATTTTCTTTTGAATCATGCAGATGTTCCAACTTTCTCAGATATTTGTATTGTTGTGTTGTGGTTTAGTGTTTAGCTTAGTTTGTCATTGGTGTTTGTTAGTTTTGGTCTAGTGTAATGTCCCCTTTCTATTTTACCCTAGAACTTTGCCTATAGTTTCAATTTTTATGATATACAAAGTCCAGACAAAAAGAATCACCCAAAAAAACTTATTATCTAATATGTGAATGACTACCAAAATATGGGAAGTCCGAAATTTCTCTCATCTTTCCCTTTTATATTCTTTTATTTTCTGCCTATGAGTAATCTTCTAGTATATTTTCTTCACATTAATCTGCTGGTGTGTATCAGAATTATCAATTTGTCTTCTAAACACATTCAAAGACCTGCCTGTGTTTCTTGTTGCTTTAATTATAAACGATGTATTCAGTTATGGCCCATGATCACTGTAAATCATGTCTGATCTTAATTGCTTTGTATTGTGTTCATTACAGATTTCAGAGTCTTGTTCTCTTATTCTATCTGTTGATGGTTTGATTCCCCTGATTTCCGATTATAAAAATTCTGAGTTTTTTGTTCGTTTCCTTCAATCTGTTTCCATTAATCCCTGTGATCCCCACAGAAAAAAGGATATGCGCAGTCCAGACACGGCTGAGTCTATATATAAATATATTAATAAACTGCTGGTTGTATGGAGGCACTGAAGTAGTATTCTCCTTTATCGTTGCTTACTATCTGCCTTCTTCCTAATTCATAAACTTTAGTCACCGTTAGTGAGCTCCTATAATGGCCCGTGTATGTGATTGTTGACTGGACTAACACTGCTGATTGTACCTATATAAAATGCAGACTGTAATCTTACAAACCTTGAATTCCCCCTTTTACCCGTTCATACTGCATATTCTTATACTTATGCAGGAGAAAGAAGGAAAAACAACCTCCCAAGGTCATGACGGTTCAGAGTCTGGACTTCACGATTTTTATATATGTAATTAGCCGATAGGCTATTTGTGGGAGCTTTTCTCACTGAAATATTATTTACGCCGGAAATTGTCAGCCCCTCCACCTATCTTTTGTTTTTCCAGTTATGCAGATATTTTCAGCTCAATACTATCCTCTTACATGTTTTTTCCACTTTTATGCCTATTTATTTATTTTTAGATTTTAGTAGAATTTTTGAGCATTTATAAATAAATTTAGTTATTTTAGTTAAATCTAATAATATCTTTTATATTGGGTATAATTTATATTAGTTTTTGTTTCAGATTTGTAAATTCTTCCTTTTTTTCCCTTATTTCATGCATTTTTAGATTTTGGTAGAATTTTTTAGCATTTATAAATAAATTTAGTTATTTTAGGTAAATTTAATAATATATTTTTATTGGGTATAATATATATTAATTTTATTATTTTTTGTTTCAGATTTTTTTATTCTTTTTAAACTTTTTTTTGATAGGTAAACGGTCGTAGCCAGATAATTTTGTTAATATTGAACCTATATATACAACCCGACTTTTTTTTGATAGGTAAACGGTCGTAGCCAGATAATTTTGTTAATATTGAACCTATATATACAACCCGACTCACTAGGGGCACCGGTAGGAAAGACTCAGGTGGAGAAAACCTCTGGTCTAGCCCCAAACAATTTTAATCTAGAAATCGTACAATCATCCCGTTTGTGAGCACAGAACAGCTAGGAACATTCCATCCTAATTTACAAAATGATGCCAATGGCATTTACATGTAGACTAGATCTTAGAGTAGATTGGTTTTAAATGAGATCTTTTTACATAGGCAAGATCCCTGCAACACAATCCCACCCTCTGGTTACTCTGGTCTCTATCGCTAGGCCATGACTCGCTCAGATATTTGTTGAATTCTTCTGTGGGTTGTCCAACTGGAGATCCATCTAATACATGTATAAGACATAAAACATATCTTCTATGCACACTTGCTTTCATCGTTAGTTGGAGTATTAATATTGGTGAGCCAAGCCATTTAAGTTCCTTTTAGTAACCAAGATAGTTACCAAATATGTCACTATTACACTAGAACAAGTAGAATCAAAATAATCGATAACTGCATTAAACATTTCTAACTGAGACAGTATCAGGTTAAGATAATCACTTTTTAATGATACACAGCATAGACAGGAGAACCTACCACTAGAGCCACCAAGACCAAGTCCATTCTAATAGTAATATTAATCACAGAATGAAACATTATGGCCAAGGTTGAAGTAAGTCCAAATAGATAAACCATACATTCTATCCAAACAAAGTCGTTTTATTCTTCAATCGGCATATCAATCCCATAGAAACAAACAAAAATATGAACGCAAGAAATATATACACCACTACTTCCGTCCAGCACCATTAATAAGAATACCAGTGAATGTATACAGACATATATATGTGTATATACATATATATGTTTATATGAGTGTAAAATGACCAAGGCAGGAAGAAGAGAATAAGACAACTGAAAGTAAGATTAAAAAATACCAAACCATTCTACATATATATGTATTTATATATATATACATATATGGGATATAGGAGAATTTTTGAAAGCCATCGCGGTTAGAAGCAGGGAAATATTAGCAATATAATTCTTGGACAAGCCTAAGAACCATGTTCGCGGATAACATTCATTATGAAAATGGCATACATCCTCCATTAATATAAATTAAAGTCTATTATTAACATATATATACCGCCGAAAAGTTACAGAGAAGCCGAAATAGTAAAAACCCACGTATGGTGTTAACGTTAATCCAGTCTAAATTACATCTTCAGCCACAATTAACCCTGGTAGGAGTTGAATTCTAAGCATTCCGTAATCACCACGAAATATTAAAGTATAAAATATCAATAAGTTCAAAGTATTGTTTATATTACTAGATGGACCGATAGTACCCAAAATAGTCCCAAGATGCTCTCCTTAAGGATATCATTGGACGGCTTGACGCAGAGCTTCTATATCTTCTTCCTGGTTATCTCCTCCTCCACTCCATCGGCAACAATGTATTCCTCCAACCATTTATCATTCACAAGTGCTCGAATCTGGAAGAAATGCATGAGAAAATCCAAATTCCTGGCTATGACTGGTCGCTAAGCCCAAAATCCATCCATGTCCTCCGAAAAGTGAATAGGGTAAGTGGGGACTGGGTTGTTCCTAATAATAAGAATATCATAGTTACTAGGGCGTGGAATGGTGAGATCATCTCTAATATTGGCCATAACCCTATCCAAGTCGTCTAAAATTTCTTCTATAAAAACCTCCTGGTAGATAATAGCAATGTCAGCACGGTTCTTATAGATATGCACTGCAATGGCGATGATCATTGCAGGAATATCCGTATTAGCCCTAAACCTGTCTTTGCAATCACAAATTGTTCTCCTAAGCTCCTATAAAGTGCCCTCCAGATAACTCTATTCTTAACATCTACAATTTGCCTAATTCCATCTATCGTAACCCCTTTGTCAAAGGCCATCAACCAATTTTGTCTCCCAAGTTTTATCAAAGTGTCCAAGATCATCTACCTAAAAAAAAGGGAAGCGAAAACCAGATTGTCGTCGGACTTGGAGAGCAGATGGGATAAAGGATGTATATTTATAATGGGGAATGAAGGGTACTTATGACGGCTTGAATGATTCCCAGCACACTCATTTAAAGGCCTTGCATTTGCCATGATTGAAAAGACCTTTGTTGTCCCTTAGAGAGCATTTCAAGTGTTGATTAATGAGTTCAGTCTTTGCTCTAAATAATTATAGCAACATAAAAGATTTGCAAGTACAATTCCCTTATTCCAAAATGATAAAATCAGAACATCATTAAGACACTAGCTGTAATCATAACTAGTTGTGGGAAGTTAATACAATATGATGATGCAGCTTGATATCATGCCACGAGTGAGCAGAGATGACATCATCAAGCTTCTCCTTCGTCGGTTTATCATTGGGATTGCATAGATAAACTAGTGAAAGTTCTTAAATGCAACAAGCAAAAGGATAGGAAAACATACAAATATATATATATATATATATATATATATATATATATATATATATATATATATATATTCAGAGAACCTCATAACTAGCTATGAGGCTCTCCACTGGTCTAAGGAAGATGGAAAGAGATCAGCTATAGTTTTGCTAGACTTTCAAAAAGCCTATGACAGAATAGAGTATCCCTCTGTCTTAGGTATGTTGAATGCTTTTGGCTTTCCCCCTTACTTCTCTAGATGGATTGAGATTTCTTTCAGGGATTCCTCTACAGTCATTGATATCAATGGTGAATTGTTTGAAGTCATCCCCCTTCAAAGGTCCATAAGACAAGGGTGCCCTATAGCACCAGCCCTCTTTGTGATTGTTGTTGATGCCCTGTTTTATATTCTGAGAGACTCTTCCTTGGGTCCCCCTATCAAAGGCATTACATTGCCTAATCATGATGAGCTCATAAACTCTCAGTTTGTTGACAATACTGCGCTTTTTGTGGAGCCTGAAGAAAGCAATTTTGATAGTGTGATTGACAGACTTCAATTCTTCTGCCTGGCCTCTGGTGCTAAGATTGCCCCCCAGAAATCAACAGTTCTTGGGTGGCAAGAGTTTCCCCCTCAATGGCCAAGTGAAAAAGCTTGGATGTGGTATGGACCGTCTGTTATTGTAATCTTGGCATTCCATTTGATGTTTCTCCCTCCCTAAAGGAGATGTGGTCTTGGATATATTCCAAGATTGAGAAAAAACATCAGAAGTGGCCAACCCACTTGTGTAATGACCCAAACCGTGTCTTTCCTAATTTTCCACAAATATTTCTCATACAGATTTAAACATTCAAATGCATGCAGTAAACCATTGATTCGATAGCAATAAACCAGCAATATATTCCAGTGAAACACTCAGCAAATATTATTGCATTATACAACATCAATACAATAACAAGGGGATTTTCAACAATTCAAATCCGAACTACAATATGCAACAGAATAACAAATAACAAAAAGAACCTGGAAATGCAATGGTGAACTCTACCGTGAATCCACCCCGGAGATGAACTAGGTTTCCGTCCAATCCACCGAGAAAGCCTGAAGGTTTCCGTCTTCAGGTTTCAGAACCGAAAGCTGAAGCTCTCTGGATTCTCCAAGAGAAAATAAATTCATAAAACTAAACATACATAATGAGACTCCAAGCCTTCTTTTAAAGCTACAATTGTGACTCTTCAGTTTCCCCACTTTGTCTTTTCATATTCCACTTAAAGTCACTTTTTAAATAAATATAACCGTTGGGTTATAAAGTGACATAATAAAATAAAGTAAGGAACCTTCTGGCATTAAAACGGAGGGCCAAACGAACTCGGCTGAGGACATGTGATAGCTTGTCAGAAAGCTCTCGGCGAGACGCTACAAGTCCACTACTGAAATGCCAGAAAAACTGAGTTCTGCCAACTTACTATAAATAGTAAGCACCCTAGAAACTCTGTGGAAACTGATCCGATTGGCCTGAAAATAAAAACACCTAGGCCAAACATCCTTCTGATCACCTGCCAAACCCCGGTTAGGCCATCGGACCATGATGAAAGGGCTAACTATAAGGCACGAAAGAATGTGCCCCGAAAAGGGAACATTACAAATCATCCCTTCCCGGAGATTGCTTGCCCTCAAGCAATCGGTATCTACATGTTGTGATCATAATACCTGGATCCCAAACCAACCTTAGGGAAGCTACTCCACCAATCTGTCGTGTGAAACTGAAACAGATATTATGCCTTGACCTATGAAGCCATTCACATAGCAACAAAACAACAACCAGCCTAATGCCAAGATCCCAAATCACTGCAGGATCAATCGTACCAATCTTCCCTGTGCCACCATCATTTGTGAGAAAGTCCTCAATCAAACTGAGAACCTCACTCCAACTGAGATCACCGGCACCTCTACGGTCAGATGCAGGAGTAAAGCAAACCTCACACCAATCGACTCCCTGAATAAATACCAACCACGAGTACGTCCCTCCTGGATCCCATAAGCGAAAAGGCCATCCATCTCCCCAGCTGATTGAAATATCCTGACGCCCTATGCCCATACTGAGTGAATCACCATAAATGTCCAACTGCCATAACACTGCCCCTCTGATCCGTCGCCCAAACTGGAAACTAGACTAAAGAGGCAAGGTACCCTGACTGTCGGACAAGGCTTCCACCTGCAAGCAGGGAAGCGTACCAAACCAATCACTCACCCCACACCTCTGCAATAATCGCAAAAGAAAGTTCTCCGTAGGTGGGCTGAATGGAAAACAGAATGCATCCCATACAATGTGGCCAACATGCGAAGCACTAACCAACTCTACTGGAATTCCTGAATCAGCATAAGGATTCCATAACTGTCTCTCAATACCTGGAGTCATACAACGTATACCATGGTGTGAAAAATTCACCGCAACAAGCATAATCATCATACCAAGCTCGATAACCCCGTACTGAATAAGCTATACCCGATCATCATCATCATGCCTAAAATATGTGGTGATAGAATTACCATAAGCACTGGATGAATCGGTATGATAATGTAGAGGAGTCGCGCTTGTGTAGAAAGAGGAATGAACCAAGGGATGCTCACCAACACAAGACATTTCACTATCAACGAGAGGTAGTGCAAGGAAAGGCATATCACCCATCATGCCACAAGACATAACTGCCCATCCTGGACTGCTAGTGTAAAAACCACATTGCTCAGCAACTGAGCTCATCCTGCTACTCCAACCTAGTGACCAAGACTCACCTCTAATAACTGAACCTGGGTCCCAAATTCTGCAATCGACCTCATCCTTGTCGTGGGGATAGGAAATACCTTCCTCATCTAACTCAAAGAAAAGATTATCACATGTCAAATCAGCATCCATCTCAAACAAGAAATTGTCTATCGCCTAAAAGTTATCTAACTCATAAAGAAACTCTGGATGATCCAAAGATCTTTTGGGACAGCTATCCAAGTCATAGGTTTGTTGTATGCTATCAAGTTCCTGAATCACCTCCTGAAAGAATACAGACCTTTCCCTGTCGTCCTGCTCCCTATACTGGCTAGTGACAACAATCTGATTTCTTGCTTTCTGAAGAGCAATACGTGTGTGTTCCAATGTACCCTGAGTAACACTAAGCTCTCTATTGAGCTTATTAACCTCATCCTCCTTTTCCCTCAACTGCTCAGCATATTTTCCCGCAACCTGTAACAGGTAGTCGCAGTCTGAAAGTAAATATAGATATTCTAATTTCCAATCCTCAAAAACTGTTTTGACCCCCTGTAAATCTGCAACATAAAATACAGTCCTTATACCACCTTGTCCCGTCTCTTTATGAGCTTTCCTGCAAAGATCCTCAATAATCTGGTGAGTGCTATCATGGTGAACAAGAGCGGCAGTAATAGCATCGTTATTGACTTTCAGCTGACTCATCAAGGCATGCTTCTCATCATTGTCATTTTGGGATGCATTATCTAATTGGTCATCCAAATCAGCATTATACATAAGTGAGCTACTGCTAAAGAAGTCACATGACTCCAACTGGTGGTCATGATCTTTAACCATATCTTGTCCATCTTTTCTTTGATCAAGCTAAGGCTGAGAATCAATGGAAGTTGGTTGCTCTTCTCTAGTAAACCATCATGTAACCCCTATATCTGCTGCCTCTTCTTTAGCCTCTCCTTCATGCATTGATTAAATATTTGTTTCACAACCTCCTACTTCAATGACAACCTCATAAGGCCTTTCTTCAATAACTGGTTTAGTTTTTTGTGCACTTATGGGTTGATTAATGAAAGCTGGAAACTCTTCATATAAATTTTTGCACCTATCTTGTGCAAGTAGATCTCGAGCTAAATCATGATACTGCTTCTTTGCCATTAAAGTCTTATGTTGTAGCTTCGGATGAAAGTCCATGAAACTACGGAAGGTTAAATCTCTCTGAACCTGTCGGGGAAGTGCGGTATACTCATCATACATGCCGAGTATTTTTGTCCTTTCATCAGGTTGTGAAATCCGGGCTAATTGTTGTTGTACCTTAACAAGATCCTTCCAGACTTTTTCCAAACCATACATCTTTCCTAGCTAGAAATACCCTTGACTTCACAAAAAAAAAATTTAAACAATTTGTATTCAATCTGATTTTTTTGAATTTCAGTTCTCTGTAATAATCCCTGCAAGTTCTGCTCCAAACTCAGTTGAATGGTTTTGATTATTTGCTCTTATATCAGCTTCTTCTGGGAAATTCTCATAAATAAGGTACTGACCTTTGACCTCTTTTATTGCACTACTGAAATGCCCTACCTTGTTACACTCCAGTTATTTTTCCCAATACCCAAAGGGTATCTGTCTTGTATCATGTCAACATTTTCTCTAACAGTTACTGAACAGTAACCTTCAGTAATTCACAAATTTTTAATGAAATTCTCAGAGTTTGTACCACACCGATTTCTTGCAAATGACGGTTTCATAATAAGTATAACCATACACCTGTGAATCTAGGTCTGAATTAACTCTAATAATGACTGTATAATGAAGTAACTTCCAGCGACTAATATTTTGTAATGATCTTGTCCTGACTGTATCCAAGTTTGACTGGCAAATTTTTAATTGCTGAGAGCGGACACTGGTTTAGTTTCGACAAATGTGTACATATCTTGCTGTTGTACTGTTTCTCAATAGAGGAAACAATTGTATGAACATACAGAATTAATTCAATCACTAAAACTGGAAACGAACAGACATGCAATCTGCCCCCACAAGGATGAACAGTGATAGTTGTGATTTCCAGATTCATATCATATTACTATTGAGGGATAACAAATAAACTACAGTCTTAAACAAATTTCTGCGATTGCTTGGGATTAATTTCAATTGAAATCTGGTCACTGTTTTCCACTATTATCTGCCTGCGTTGCTTGTTTAAGACGTTTGATATATTAAAGGAGCAAAACATATTCCCAAGCCACGATGAAGATAGAATAGCAATTACAGTATTGAAATAGATAATGTCTGGGCAGTCAATAAACAATATGCAGCGTATAGCACATCCTCGTTGTTCATTACATTCCAAAATAAATCTAAAAGCAAGGTATGATAACTCCACTCACAAGATATTTCAGATGCCTTTACAATTGCTGAAGTGGTGAATGAGTGTATTGAGTCGAAATCCCATGTGACTGTTGTTACCGAAGTGGTGAATGAGTGTATTGAGTCGATGTCCCATGTGACTGTTGTTACCGTCGCTTCCCAATAGTGATACTAAACATAATGCAGCAGCCGACTGGATACCTATTCTCCTTTACCATTCCACGAGTCATGCATGATGGTTGCTGGTAATACCCGGACTGATGCGACGGTTTAACCCCAAAGCTCTGCTAGTTTCTCGAGACAAAGCAATCATTTGATACGCTCACCTCTGCCTTGTCATTGATGGAATAGAAAATGCCATACGGCCATACCGCTTCCCATAGGTCTCCAAATGCGGGAATATGAAACGCCAGAACACAAAGATTTATAGCTTGAAAATATGGCAAATAATAAACTTAGAAGAGTCGGCGTAGATATTCATATAGTTGGAACCCCGTATTTTTGAGACATCTTCTCATGTGGACACCAAGTATTAAATTATAAATCATTAATTGGCAAAGACTTGCTCAATTATCGGCCCCACGTCTTTTTAAAATGTATAAACTCTAAGTAGATGATAAAAAGTAGATGATAAAATGAGAGCTTCGAATATTAATTGCAAATCTCCAAGGATACTATCGGGTCCCACTAATTTAACACTCAAAACTTCACAAGCACAACCAAATTACATGTGAGACTTATAGTAATATTAATTTATTCAAAGCTCTTGCCACAAGCATTAAACTTGATATTAAAAAAATCTCTCTTAAATCTGTCCCAAGAGAATATGGGACCCACGAATGCCCAGGAAGCACAATCACAACAACGGCGATATGAAGGTTCTTTAAAACGCGGGGAAAACACAGTCTTTGGCCAACACCTTGACTTCAAGAATCCTCTCAATCTCGATACCTAGCAACAATTTCAGACTAATATATTCAACGTCTGGACTGCGACCTTTTTTTCCATGTTGTGTGAGCAGTTTACTCGCTTGCTAGCTCTTAGAAAAGGAATACGATGACTTTCTTGAAGAGAAGCCAACGTTTTAACTGTTATGGCCAGATTCTGAAAAAAAAAAGTTTATTCTCCTGCTTCTTGTCTGAAACTAAGAATGCTTATCCAATAATACTGAATTTCTTTACTCATAAACCCTTTTGTAAATTAGTCCTTGCTAAAACTCCACAGGCTGGCAAGAAAACCAGCTCTGATACCACTGTAATGACCCAAACCGGGTCTTTCCCAATTTTCCACAAATATTTCTCATACAGATTTAAACATTCAAATGCATACAGTAAACCATTGATTCGATAGCAATAAACCAGCAATATACTCCAGTGAAACCCTCAGCAAATATTATTGCATCATACAACAGCAATACAATAACAAGGGGATTTTCAACAATCCAAATCTGAACTACAAAATGCAACAGAATAACAAATAACAAAAAGAACCTGGAAATGCAATGGCGAACTCTGCTGTGAATCCGCCCCAGAGATGAACTGGGTTTCCGTCCAATCCACCAAGAAAGCCTGAAGGTTTCCGTCTTCAGGTTTCAGAACCGAAAGCTGAAGGTCTCTGGATTCTCCAAGAGAAAATAAATTCATGAAACTAAACATACACAATGAGACTCCAAGTCTTCTTTTAAAGCTGCAGCTGTGACTCTTCAGTTTCCCCACTTTCTCTCTTCATATTCCACTTAAAGTCACTTTTTAAATAAATATAACAGTTGGGTTATAAAGTGACATAATAAAAAAAAGTAAGGAACCTTCTGGCATTAAAACGGAGGGCCAAACGAACTCGGATGAGGACGTGTGATAGCTTGTCAGAAAGCTCTCGGCGAGACGCTCCAAGTCCACTACTGAAATGCCAGAAAAACTGAGTTCTGCCGACCTACTATAAATAGTAAGCGCCCTGGAACCCTGTGGAAACTGATCCGATTGGCCTGAAACTGAAAACACCTAGGCCAAACATCCCTTTAAAACTGGAAACCCTGTGGAAACTGATCCGATTGGCCTGAAACTGAAAACACCTAGGCCAAACATCCCTTTGATCACCTGCCAAACCCCGGTTAGCCCACCGGGCCATGATGAAAGGGCTAACTATAAGGCACAAAAGAATGTGCCCCGAAAAGGGGACATTACACTTGTTGTCTCTAGCTGGTAGAGTTCAGGTGGTTCAAAAAGTCCTTGCTTCTCACGCTATATATTTTGCCTCTACCTCGCTCTTTGCAAATTACCAAATTGAAAAGTTGGATAGAATTATGAGAGAATTATTGTGGTCAAATGGCATGGGGGCAAAAAAAAGACACTCAGTTAAGTGGGAATGGTGTTGCATGCCTAGGAATTTGGGCTGCCTTGGTCTAAGAAATTTGAAGCACATGGTGTTGCTCTGGTTTCCAAATGGGTCCTTAATGCTATTAGTGGTAATGAGCCTTGGAAAGTCCTTGTTAGAAATAATATTATGAGATCTACTATTAAAAAAGGTAAGAATTCGAAAGACTTGTCCTTCTGTGACATGATATTCGATGACTTTGACCTCAAAATTTTTGTCTCAAATGTATTTGCTTCTATTTGGAAAGCTTGGTCTCAGGTGATAAATCTATTATGTTCCAAAGGTGCTACTGGGTGTCCTCCCTACTACTCTACAGGGGACAGATCTATCTGGTGGGGTATTACGTTGAAGTTTGAACAATAAACCATTGGCACTCACACAAAGCTGTTCTGCAAAGCTTTAGAATAGTAAAGGTATTTCACAGGTCAAAGAACATTCTGATTGGCAATAGTCTTGCAACATGGGAGGAAATCAGAAGTAAGTTTAATATTCCTAATTCTCAGAAGAAAACTTATACCTTGTTGGTTAAAGCTGTTGGAAACATCTTTCTTGGTAAAGTGATGTCCTCCAAGGATTTTCTTAACAGTTTAAAATGGAAGGATGGCTCCCCTTTAATGGAAACTTACACTAAACAGATATATAAGATGATCAAAGATGACTCCTTAGTTCTAAAGACTATAAATCAGTTGGGGGGCCTTAAATGGCTAGAGTCCAAATGGCACTTCATCCTTGATCTTTTTTGGCATCAGCCAATTGAACCAAAGAAAGTTTGTTTTAGATGGATTCTCCTTCTTAAGAAGCTTGTTGTGGGTCCAGCCATGTCTGATGTTGGTATCACCACCACCCCCCCTGTTGTTCTCTTTGCCATGTCCCGGAAACATTTGAACACCTTTTCTTTACTTGTAAATTTGCCTCTTCCATTTGGTCATTGTTTTTTGGTTGTCCTGTTTCATGGAATTCTCGGCCTGGCATCTCTTGGATTGACATTTTAGTTGGTTATGTGGACTTTTTTTATGCTAACCTAAACAAATTCTGGGCAGCTTTCACAGCTGAAGTTTTATGGTTTCTCTGGAAGCAGAGAAACGAGGAGATTTTCTTAGGCAAAAGGCGGGATCTTACTGAGTTTAAGTGTAAACTCACACATTATTTCATTATGTCACAGGTCTCAGCTGTCTTAGACATTCCAAAAACCAGATTCACGATCCTAATCCAAGAGGGAGCACTTTTAATCTATAAAGCCGATATCCAATCTGCTCATTACTTTCATACATACAGTGACATGCTTGACAAAAAGGAGCTACAAAATGCTTAAACAGGTGGTCAAAGATAAAGGAATAGACATCGAGCAAAAGAACAAAGAGATAATGGATACCCATGGACCTGATGCTCCAGGTTGGGAAGCTGCAGCCGAGGTAACACAAGTAGTAGATCCTCCTTTGGGAACCTATGAGTCTGATCGTGTGGAGTGCAGCAATAATATCATTGGCTCGTGGAATTAGTTTTTTGACAGACTTTCTCATAGTTGCACTTCTATGTTTGTATAAAGACTTTCGATCCTCTTATAATTTTTTGTACTCTGAGAAGACATGTAACATCTATGATCAGCAAATTCCTCCAGTAGTTGCTTGTGGTTGATAACAGTTCTCTGTATCAGCAGATACTTTATTACTATATTTTTGGATGTTCGATGTTGTTTAAACTATCATTAATATAAAAAAAATACAAAAGAACCTGTAGCTGATTATAGCCAACGATGAATAAGTCTGGGAAAAATTGCAGATGTCTAGTGTAGCTTTTTACTTTAAAATGGATGCCCAAATCTACAGAGTCTGCCCTTCTTTGTCTAAACTGTGCCATCACCTGCTAACGTAGGCACCCAGACACCAAATCGCTGCCAATGGTTAATGGTACCGTCTTAGAATATTACTACGACAGCCCTTAATGATCAGATGTGATCTCTTTCTGGGCTACGATTGTTAGCCGTAGAGTTTACATTATGCTGTGTTAGTTATATTATGTGTAGCCGACGGTACTTAGTTACTACCGGACGGCAGTTGAGAATCGATGGTGACGTTCGGTCACGCCCCTTTGGGTTTATGTAAGCAATGCACTTTCTCTTCGGAGATATGATATAGGAGAGTGACTATTGTAAATGTACTCATGTTACGAATGATTAATAAAGATTATGGTATTCTCTGATCTATCTTATGTATTTGCATTTTTGTACAACATCTATGCATCAGTAAACTAGGTTACCCCAGCGGGTAAACATTTGGCGTCGTTGCCTAGACGTACTCGGGAAGGAAAAAAAATAAAATAAAATAAATTGACGTGTTGATTATTGCCCTGTGGAGAAGTGAGCAAAGAATTCATGACCAATCAATTCAATAAAAATAGAAAGAAGGAACTCGAGGAGGAACCAGCCGATAGAAAAGCCGTACTCGCACAACAGCAGGCCGAGCGAAGGGAGAGATACAGAAGATGCGCCAAAGGACTACCGAAGGGAGTAAGTGAAGGCGAGGGTCTGGAGGTATCTGAGCGGGAGGCCGGGAGAAGTGACGAGGACCGCCTAGAGGAAACAAGGAGCTTGTTCGAGTCCTTAACCTTAACCCCACGGACGGAAGCAAGAGAAGCCCGAAGGAAGGAAAAAGAGGAAGCTGCACGGAGGGAGGCTCAGGATACCGCTGCCGCTGCGAGTATCGAAGTGACCGAGGGGCACGGGTATTCTAGTAGTTCGGGGACATCAAGTGGTACGGTACCAAACAATTTTGGGGTACCGACGCCAACAGTACCATCCTAGCCTGTAACACAACCAGTGCTGCAAACACAGTCGGCACCTAGAAAAGTAAACATGGCGACCAACAAGGAGAATTTGCCAAAATTCCACGGAGATGGAAAACAAGATCCTCTTCGACATTGCTGCACGTGTCAGACAATCTGGTCCGCGAATGGAGTCACTAACCAGGACGAATGGATGAGACAGTTTCCGGCAACCCTCCGAGGGGTAGCAATCGACTGGTACTCTGACTTAGACAAAACCGGAGTGAACACCTGGGACTTATTAAAGAAAATATTCGAAAAGGAGTTTAGGTTCCTGCGAGACGACAATGAAATCGTCTCGGAAATATATGGAACCAAACAGGGAAAAAAGGAGACTGTGAAGGGCCTACAGCCGCCAACTGAAGGAGTTAGTCGGAAAAATGGATAGCCAGCCAACGGATGGCCTGAAGAAAAGATGGTTTGTGGAGGACCTGAAATCAAACCTACGGAGGAAAATGAACATAGTGCCCCCCACCTCATACGAAGATGCCTATAACCGGGCGATGGACTTGGAGAGCGAATAGAAGACCTCCAAGAAGAAAAGAAGCAAGTCTTCTTCCGACGAAGATGACACTGCGGACGATGACAATAGCAGTGATGGCAAGTCGAAGAAAAAAGTCATGGCACTCCAAAAGGACATGGAGAGAATGATGGAGTTCAAGACCATGAAAGGGGGTACCAGCAAGGGGGAAGATGACATGTGGTGTACTGACTGCAAGGAGAATGGCCATACAAAGGGGTCGTGTCCCAAAAATGCATTGTGTGACATTTGCCAAATCATGGGCCATTCCACCAAGGAATGCCCATACAATATGAAAGTGAGGAATCAACAAGTGCTATTTACCCAAGAGCAACCATCTACATCGGGTGGGTACGGAGGCAACCAATGCGGTGGCGAAAGGGGCAGTAACAATAATAACAACACCAACACAAGGATTCAAATACAATATGACTCCAAGGGTCGGCCGACGATCTAGTGCCGAGCTTGCAATCAGTGGGGCCACTTTGCAAGGGATTATGACAAGGGCGACACCCCGCAGAAGCTATGCCGTTGGTGTGGTCCCAGCGACCACGACGATGCACACTGTCCGAAGGGAGTGAACTTCATAGACATTGATAATACAGTGCTCGTACTTACAAGGGGCCAAGCACAAAAGGACACATATTTGGATCCCCGTACGGAGACGGAGACCCAGGAATCTACCCGCACCTCACGCACGAAGGTGGATGAAAACATCCTCAGGCAGGTATTACAGACGGAGGTGCCGATAAAATTCCAGGCCCTCCTGGAAACCATACCTCAGTTAAGGACGGCTATCTTTAACACGGCACCATCACAACCTTGTCAAGTACCCGAAACTCCTCCAAGTCTTACCACAGATCCTATGTTGCTGGCTGTGAATAGTAGCCACCACCCAGCGGTGGTCGAGATGGGTATCTGTGGCACCACTCTCTCAGACACTATTGTAGATGGCGGGTCCGGAGTAAATGTACTTCCAGAGGAGACAAGGAAAAAGTTGAGGAAACCCACGCTGTGGCCTCTGACATTCAACCTATTGGGAGCGGACCAGCACAGCATCAAACCCATCGGAACCCTCATGGCTCAACACGTGATGATTGGTACACAGCCCTTCATACTCGACTTTCTGGTGATCCCACTAAAGAAAAAGGGGTACGATGCTATTTTGGGATGAGGGTGGCTCACCTCAGCGAAGGTGAACCACAACTGGAAGCGGAACACACTCACCATGGAGAAAGTCGGGAGGAAGTACGTGATTGACCAACGCATGCAAATGGTGAGCGAGGAGTTAGCATCTTCGGACTCAAAATACGAAGGAGAGCAATTGGGAGAAGACGGAGGGTAAAGAAGAATGGAGCCCAATGACAAGGGGTGTTGGAGTTGGAAGAATGTTCTGGGGATGATGGAGATTCAATGAATGGCCTCTTTCATTGGCAAATGGAAGAGTTTGAGTTGTTCGCACCATCTTGTAACATGCTAAGCATTAGCGAGGAGGAAGCCACCCCCGCACACCAA
>MU226236.1:3215210-3229429 GCA_018584345.1 Thuja plicata
ATCGAGTTATGTTATTTGAGGAAAGGGGTGTTTTTCCTATACATAAAAGCTTTTTAATTAAAAGATGCCATTTTATAATAAAGGGAAAAGCATATTTTCCCTTTAGGGTTCAATTGGCTTTGAGAGGAAGATAAAAGGAGATGTTGGCTCATTCTTTCATTATCTTTTACAACTTCATTCTTGATATTGGCAATTTTGCTCTGAGGAGTGAATCTGGAGAATTGGGATGCAAACCCCAGAGTCTGGCTATTGGGACGCAAACCCCAATAGATGGTTTCAGCAACATTTGACAGCACTATTTGCAGCGTGGACAGAATGTTAAGTTCAGCGTTGGAAGTGTTGTAGCAGTGGACGTGGGAGTCTTGGTTGGCACATGGGGTCTTAAGGCTGCCTTGGCGTGATTCTGCAACCGTACGGCTGCCTTTCAGCTGTCAATTGTTCTATTGTTTGGCTTACGACAACACATTCTGCCCTTGATGCGTGGTTGGTCATTTCTGCAGCTAGGCGTCATCTTTCCTCATTGTAAACAACCTTTGTTGGCATATTGAATGCATACATTGCCTGGAACGATTTGCAACCATTCTGGTTGGTTGAATATTACATTGTTGCACACTGTTTCAACTTATTTCTTATTTGTTGCTGTTGTTATTTACTGCTTTACTTACATATTGAAAATTCACAATACAAAACAAAGAAAGAAACAACCCTTTTGCAACTTCTATCTAATTCTCTAAGACCACAAGAAAAACCCAGGAAAATCTATTATTTTAAATTAAAATTTTCAGAAGTTCAGTTAAGGGATCTTCTTGGGATCTTTCAATGGTATCAGAGCCTGCATCCTGCCAGCCTGTAGGGTTTGAGGGAATTGGTCTTGTCAAATTTCAGGAAAGATTATGTAAAGTTCCTAACTGGCTGTACTGGCAACTGTCTGCAATATTTGGTGGATTTGGATGGTTTCTTGTTTAAAAGTATGAGAAGTGTGGCTGTATTTAATTCTGTTTTAAAATCCTTCAACGTATGGTGCATTCGATACTCAAGATAAACCCACACATAACTACTGCTGGAAATTACATTAGTTTATAACTCCCAACAAATATAGTTGTTTTGCAATACATGAACATAACATAATACGCACAAAGACAGTTTGAACATAAAAACTAAATATCGAGTTCTTTTCCAGAATAATTATAATGCACGGGAATGGAGAAATGTGAATCGTACCTGAGCTGTGCACCTTATAAAAGATTATAGCTGCAATGGACGGCTTTCCTCTGAGGGCAACCTGCTGTTACCACACTTTGATCACGCCTCAAGACTGGGACTGTATCTGCCCGCTAGCGTGGAGAGTATTCACACGTTGTTTCAACTGTCAACTGATTTGTCTTCCAACCCGCACACCAAACCTCCTAACTTCCGCGCGGCTGTTACTGCTGGTCGTTACCTATTAGTGACACAGCAAACATCAAATGCCATGCAACACCCCACGGGATGATTGGGACTGCGGGTGAGTTCTGTGCCTTACGTCCAACCTCACGCGGCTACTGTTCAAGCTGCTGTCTTTAGCTCACGTCACCCTTTCAGTAGAGACGGCTGTCACTATTTTAACGTTACCCTTCCTTTCCACTTGCTATAACTATGGCATATCCTCAGTAAAGCGTTGAATACAGAACTGGAGGAGAATAAGGCTATGCTTAGGATGATTTCTGGGAGTTCAATATATTCGCAGGGGCCCCACTATTAAATCAAACTGAGTAATTCCTTCCCAAATGCAACAGTCGTGTTATTGAAATCTAAATCCTCTTCACTGCTGGAGTATATCGATTTTCTTAAATGCTGAATAATAAAGCTGGGAGTCAACCTTCCATTCTAAAACTTACTAGTTTAAAGCTCCATTGTGAAATCTGTACGGTTTCACCATAAGTGAGAAATGCTGGGGCTACGTCTAGTTTTCTCCAAAATCCTCAAGGGGCTATGTCCTCAAGAATACTCAATCACATTAAAGCATCCAGTTATAAATCTTAAGTTCATAAATTCTCATGGTACTTTCCCAAGGAAGATCTCCTTCCTTTATCACCTCGAAATGAGAGCCATTACATCCGAATGGGCAATGTGGGATAAAAAAGCATTTTCGTCTTTTAGTCACTTAAGTCACTTTATAAAATAAAGTAGCTTAAAATTATAATATTAAAGTGACTTTATAACAATACTATATGAAATAAAGTATCCCAACTATAGAGTCTTAACTCAGATATAAAATAAATGCCCAAGTAACCCTGTGACTGACTGGCATCCTCTGAAAAGCGGCCATTAGACTATCCGGATGGCTAGATAGGCTAATCAGGCATAAAATTGCATTACTGCAGAAAAGGGGACATTACAGATTATGATAATTTATATCAGCAATTAGGTAATTACGAGATAGTGGAATAAGTGACTTCTATGCATCCAGGTAGAGCTGATATACACAGGCTTTACACTCACGGGAGAGCTTATATATATATATATATATATAAAGTGTTGATCACTCACTCAAATATATATATATATATATTTGAGTGAGTGATCAACACTTTATTGAAATTGAATGGATAGGTATAGGGGAACTTATAGCAGTAAACAGGTGAAACCGTATAGCAGTAGACAGAAGAAACCATCAAATAGTTTGTCTAAATTTAAAAGGCAAACTAATGCCTTGGTTAAACAGTTGGATCGTAGTCGGGATATTCAGAACAGGCTTAGTGAACAATTGTCAAATCGGGCTACAATTGACAGGGCGGCTAGATACATGGTTTCACTCTTGGGCAAATCTTCTCGTAGGACACAGGATACGAGACAGGTTGACACGGTGAGGGAGGTCAGGAGAGACTTGCGAGATGATTTCACAGCTGCATGTGAGCCCAGCCCATCAGTTCCAGAGATCAGTGCCCCTCCAGTTGAGTTACCCCACACGTTTATTGTAGGGTCATTACCTATCTCAGTGGATGAACACATGACAGTTACACAGGCCCACAGTTGCATGGAGACTCAGCACTCAGTTGATGATTTGGTGGTACAGCAGGAGTTGACACCTGCAGTTGATTTATGTAGCACACCAAATTGTATTATAAAGACAGACAGTGACTTATGTTTAGATTGCCATGATGATAGTTCTATGGTTGAGGTTGAGGGGGTTGTTGTCCGTGGGAGTGTTGTAGTGTTGGAGGATATGACGGTGAACTCTGGATCACCAGAGGAGGAGGATACCACATTTGAGGATTGCCTTGAGGTGTTGGAATCAGATAGTACAAATTTGGATAGTGGCAATCCCAAGATTGGGTTAGTACAAGAGATGCCAGTATTCTCTTGTGTTGAGGATTTGAGCATAGAGTCCGCATGTGATGATACCAGTGTTGAGTTTGAGACATTAGATACAGACTCATGCCAGCATGACTCGGATTCATTTGTTAGTAGGGAGTCAGATGAGGTTTAGTCTGAGTCACCTGAGGAGGTAGAGCCTTTGCTAGCATCTTGGTTTGCTTCAGATACTTCCTATGTGACTCCTGAGGATGATTCCACTAGTAGTGAGCCATGTCAATATCAGACCTTGGGAGAGGACTCTGAGTTGTTGGTGAGTGCAGAGGGGTCCCGGGATCCAGATGGTTTAGCGGTTATAGAGGACGGGGCAGCTGAGTGTGTTGAGGAGGTAGATTCTATAGCAGCTTCCTCGGGTACAGAGGAGTTTGACGGAGACGTATCAGATGCTAGTACTCCGTTTGAGGATGTGAGTTCAATTGTCAGTTCACAGAGCTCAGTTGGCAGCACACTAGGGGATAGTGTTTTTGAGAGGAGTGTGTTGGGTACCACTTCTATTCACAGTGTGGACAGTGTGCCAGGGCTGATCCATAGGAGGCCTATTATTCAGAGTCATCATCTGTCTAGTCAATTGAGAGTCAGCGAGCATGATATTGTTATTGCACTCGAGCATTTCGCTGCTGCTCGACAGCTGCTGGTTGTTCATGGATGGGGTGCTCCTATGGATGGTAAGCATGGTAGTTGTTACTTGTCTCTAACAGAGATTCATGCCTTACGAGAGGCTGTCGGAATTTTGAGACAGGATTATCTTCGGTTGGTAGCCAACCGAGATCACCTAGTTGAGTGGGGAAGTACAGCATATGAGGCACTCTTGGATAGAGAGGATGAGGTGAGTGAGCTTACTCGGGAGCTCACGACGACTTCTGAGATTTTAGAGAGCACTCAGTTGACTCTCCAGGAGTCACAAGTTCAATTAGTAGAGGTGACTGTGGAATTGGAACAACTTCAGTCTACACCAGCACAAGATCCAGTGCAGTTACATATTGTGGTATCTAGTGATTTGATGATGTCCACAGTTGGGGTTGTTGGATGTGATGGAGTTGAGGATACATCCACCCTTGATTCTAGTGTTGGAGGTACATGTTCACCTCCATCGGATACTTGTGCAGTTGAGTTAGGAACTGCAGTAGAGGTTTGCGGTGTGCCTGACTTTGGTGTGGATATTCTAGTTGGGATGGATACTCCAATTGGTAGCATTGCGTCAGGTGATATAGTACAGGACGTTGTGGGTAGTGTACTGGACCCGTCAGTGTTCAGTGTTTCTGTTCATGACACTACTCCTTTGATTGCTCAGCAGGGAGACATGGTATCACCTGAGTTGGTTGTTAGTGATCGCATAGCTGGTGATGATAGGCAGTTGGCTACATCACAGTTACATGATGACCAGTTATGGGTCCGAGGGGAGCAAATGGAGGCTACCACCTATAAATTCTACTGCACAGAGTCATTCTTGGATCACCTTCTTGAGAGTTCAAAATTTTGGTAGGTATCTTACCGAGCTTCAGAGGGTGTTCTCATCCAGAGTACTGGTACGATTCGGCGTTTGGTGAGAGAGATTGTAGGTACCTTGACTACGATGCTCCCTCACGGAGATTTTGAGGTTGGGTTTGCTGAGAGGGTCACCCAGGACCCTGTCCAACCAGTTGTGCAGAGTTCGAGATTGGAGCCATCTTCGGGTTCGCGACTGGTGGATGATGAGCCTCTGACAAAGATCGGAGCAGTTTATGGCCGTTACACAGTGAGGAGTGCTCATTATTTTTCCTTTGACCCACATGTTGATGAGTTGATGGCACATAGATGTGGGTTGGCTCCTAGTCCTTATCATCCGTTATGGGATGGGTTCTCGCCATCAGCAGTTGACTTTTGGCTGCAAGTCAATAGTAGGTGACTTGCAAAGTTATGGTGACTCCAAAGATTATATAGTGTGTGGATATCCGGGTCCTGGTACAGGTCAGTTGGGTGTGCAGGGGGAGTTCAAGGTGTATGTGATCTGAGTCACCCTTACATCTTGGTTTTTGATGGTCCCGAGATGTATTTCTCATGGGGTCGGAGCAGAAACAGATTCAGTACTGAAGTGTGGGTGAGTGGTTGTCATGGATTTTTTTCAGAGTCATCCCGTTTGTTTTTCAGGGGATGCTACAGGAGCCTGCACTTTGCGCGAGCGGCATGGCTTACAGTTTTCCGTGGGATCCAGGTGGATTGTGATGTTTCTTGTTCCGGTGATTGCTTGAGGACAAACAATCTCCAGGAAGAGATGATTGTCATGTGCCCTTTCTACAGTGGACATCAGAGACGGAGGAGTTGGCCTATCATTGGAGTCTCGTAGGCTAGCGGAGATGGATAGAGACTCATTCAGTGCATACAATGACCAAATTTTGGCTTTACAAGTAGTTTGGAGCCAGTTTGGAGCAGTTCCTAGATTTTAGGGGATATCCCTACTTTTTAGGAGGATGTGGCGGTTTCCACATGTGAGGTCCCACAGGACCATTCCATGGTTTCAATGGTTTCCACATGTGAGGTCCCACAGGACCATTCCATGGTTTCAATTTCAAGATGACAGGGTGTGTCCCCTAGTTTCTAGGAGCATCCCTAGATTTTAGGGATGGGACTGCCAGCTGACCCATCTCGTTCGACATCAGTCACAGATAGGTGACATGGTGATAAATATAGTGTTGCAGTGCAGTTCCTTGATTTTAGGAGGCAATTCCTACTTTTTAGGAGGTGGTGTCAGCTTCCAGATTTGAGGTTCTATAAGGTCATCCCTTAGTTTCAGCTTCAGGAGATTTGGGTGTGTTTCCTAGTTTCTAGGAGCATCCCTAGATTTTAGGGATGAGACTGCCAATTATCCTAGGTTGTCCGGCATCAGTCACAGGCAGGTGACATTTTCAGTCTCAGGATTTTGGGGTGTTTCGGGTGTTCTATGGCTATTTGGGATATATTTTAATATTTTCCTAAGTTTACGTTTAAATAAATTAAAATAAAGCTATTTATATAGCTAATTGGAGTAATAAGAGGTTTTTGGCTTCATCTGGTCAAGCAGGCCTATGTGTTATAGCTCGTTGGAAAGGTCTTGAATTAATATAACTTATTTTCATCATCCGGAGACCTTCTGGCACATTGAGTTATGTTATTTGAGGAAAGGGGTGTTTTTCCTATACATAAAAGCTTTATAATTAAAAGATGCCATTTTATAATAAAGGGAAAAGCATATTTTCCCTTTAGGGTTCAATTGGCTTTGAGATGAAGATAAAAGGAGATGTTGGCTCATTCTTTCATTATCTTTTACAACTTCATTCTTGATATTGGCGATTTTGCTCTGAGGAGTGAATCTGGAGAACTGGGACGCAAACCCCAGAGTCTGGCTATTGGGACGCAAACCCCAATAGATGGTTTCAGCAACATTTGACAGCACTATTTGCAGCGTGGACAGAATGTTAAGTTCAACGTTGGAAGTGCTGTAGCAGTGGACGTGGGAGTCTTGGTTGGCACGTGGGGTCTTAAGGCTGCCTTGGCGTGACTTCTGCAACCGTACGGCTGCCTTTCAGCTGTCAATTGTTCTATTGTTTGGCTTACAACAGCACATTCTGCCCTTGATGCGTGGCTGGTCATTTCTGCAGCTAGGCGTCATCTTTCCTCATTGTAAACAACCTTTGTTGGCATATTGAATGCATACATTGCCTGGTACGATTTGCAGCGATTCTGGTTGGTTGAATATTAAATTGTTGCACGCTGTTTCAGCTTATTTCTTATTTGCTACTGTTGTTATTTACTGCTTTACTTATATCTTGAAAATTCACAATACAAAACAAAGAAAGAAACAACCCTTCTGCAACTTCTGTCTAATTCTCTACGACCACAAGAAAAACACAGGAAAATCTATTATTTTAAATTAAAATTTACAGAAGTTCAGTTAAGGGATCTTCTTGGGATCTTTCAGTGGTATCAGAGCATGCATCCTACCAGCCTATAGGGTTTGAGGGAATTGGTCTTGTCAAATTTCAGGAAAGATTAAGATAATTTATATCAGCAATTAGGTAATTACCAAATAGTGGAATAAGTGACTTCTATGCATCCAGGTAGAGCTGATATACACAGATATTACATTCACAAAAGAGCTTTTATATATATATATATTTGAGTGAGTGATCAACACTTTATTGAAATTGAATGGATAGGTATAGGGGAACTTATAGCAGTAAACAGGTGAAACCGTATAGCAGTAGACAGAAGAAACCATCAGATAGTTTGTCTGAATTTAAAAGGCAAACTGATGCCTTGGTTAAACAGTTGGATCGTATTATTTTAAATTAAAATTTACAAAAGTTCAGTAAAGGGATCTTCTTGGGATCTTTCAAAAGATTTCAAAGACATCATCTAGAGTTCAAAGTTCACACCAAGAAGTCCAAGATCCTAGATCGAAGATGAAAAAGAGCATTCAAGGGGAGAAAATTTCGAGTTCAAGGAGGTTTAAAGATGACGCAATATGGGAATATTTTTCCAAAATTGAAGAATTGTTCAAAGATAACTTCAATCAAAGAGATAAGCATGGTGAGGTGGCAAACATCAATCTCCACCAATCACATAATTTCAAGACAAGGCGTCCAAGTTCAATGAAACTGGCCTTTTCTTCCATCAGGATAAGCTCCTTCTGACTGGTTCATTTTTCATTGGTTCTCTAACTGGATAAACATTGTAAACCCTAATTAGGGTATAGTTGCCTAAATCTTGGTCGTCAATCTTAAATTCATCTTGGTCCTTCATCTGTTTTTGAACTCCTATATAAGACCCTCCTCTCTCATTAGCAAAGGGGCAGATGGGAAGAGACTGTTGTATAAACACTTCTTAAGTAAATTCATTGTTCAATTGTTGGTGAATTTGATATCTTTTGCAAGTTGCATGGTTTCTTGTCTCACTTAGAGTAAAATTTATTTTCAAGTTCTTCAATTGAATGAAGAATTTGATGAGAATGTTTATTGTTGAATCAATATGTTCATAGATTTGATAGTTGGATGATTTTGTGATGAACCCTGCTGGTTCAACCTTTCCCAACACTAAATCTGATTTGCCAATGACTTATATTGTTGTTGTGTTTTGATTTGGAATGTTTTTTTATTTTGTTTTGAGATATATTTGCTTTTTCGTTTTGATAGCACATATAAGAAAAAGGAACATGCTTGACATATAAAAGCTATAACATAAATGAGTATTCACAATAATTCAACCATATTGCAATGCATGAACACAATTCCAAATACAATCTGATATATATGCTAAAGGATTGACATTTAACAACTAGGAAGCCAAATACAAAGTCTGATTTAAAAACCTGGAATTGTATGAAGCCTATGAAACCCGAAATATTGATGTTACAGCCAATGGATAACTTTCCCCAAGATATTATGTTTCTACAAGTGATATCTAACCCAGCCATCACAAACAAAGGTGATTTGGATCCCAACACTATGTGTGTTACTGTTCACACGGGTACTGTAGCAGCAAATTAAAAACTTGAAATCTGATATTAATGACTGTAAATAAGAGCTACAGGTCTCCCATTAAAGGAGTCTTCAATCTGCAATGAATTTCTTCTGATATGCTTGAAATTCCTTCACCAATATGCCAAACCCCAGGCCAATCTTCAGCTGGTCTTTGACTACCTCAGAATGCCAAATCACTGAAGAGTACATGCCCTCCAATGCTGGTATGAATAGTTCTTCTGCAAAAACCCTTGTTTCTCATGCACACTACCCAAAGACAATGAAGCAAAATCAAATAATCATCAAGTATATAGTTGATTTGCTTTTTCGGAGGCTTATATACTTTCCTAACCCATGGTCAATCTCATGAAGTGCTTTTAATTTGCCTTTGAAATCCATTTAGGTTTTTATTGAAAACTTTATTATATAACTCCAAAAGTGGGCACTCACTTTTAAGCAACATTAAATGTACTTTAAGTCATTTTAATTTGCTTTTGTCATTGACTTTAGATTATATCATTAATGAGGCATACCTTTCCCATTAATATAATGGCCCACACTTAATAACATTTTATAAAGTTAAACAATAACTTTATAATATAAACATTACCAAATAATACCATTAAATGTCATTAGAATTTTAATATCTCCTTGATTACTCATTATCTCTCTGTCCCGTCTGAACCTGTGGGTCAACCACTGTTTCCACTGCAAAACCAACTACCTTACTAAAAACAATAAAGATCCATTTCTAACAACCATTGACTTACTATAAATAGCAAGTTCATCAATCTGAGCCCAAAAACCACTACCAAGGTAAAATCCAGAACCTAGAAAAGCACTGGAGTGGAGTGATGCCACCGATCGCCCAAGTAACTACATCTGAAGACACTTTATCAATATCAATTAGCCTACGAGGGTCGAGGTAATAGGCTAAACCAATCATAAACCATAATAAACCATATCATCCCAAAAAGGGAACATTACAAATTTTCAACTATTATGCGAGGTTACTCTGAACTTGTGATTGAAAACTTAACTTCCTTTACCATGTTCATTATTCAAATATTGGTGAGCATGAGTAATGTGAAAATCCTTTGAATCCCTTAGATGACAGCACCTTCTTTTTGTAGCTATTGAATTTGGCAAAGCAAGGATTGGTTTAGATTCCACGTTTGCAAATTTGTCTCCTAAAGTTCATAGGTCTAGTTTAGAGTCAGAATAATCTTTCTCAACCCTTAATCTTTTTCCTTTTTTTCTAAATCCAAAAGATCAAAGGCAAAATCATTCGAAGACATTGAAATTATACCACATAAGTCCCCTTGGACGTTTTCAGGAAATCATCCTACCACGAGAGTCTATCCTAAACAGCAAAATCACATGTATTTAGAACCTTGGAGTCAACTTTGTGATCACATAATTTAGTACATTGGAGACTTTGTTCAAGAGAGGATAGTGATGCAGTCAAGCTTGGAAGATCCAATAAAGGACTATCCAAACTTGCAGCCAAACAACACTCACAGCGGAAACAACATCACAACAAGATATATCAATATCAACTTATATTATCTCAGAATTCCAATTACATGCAACATGTCGGGCTGTAAGGCCTTCCCGGTTAGGGCAAAACAACAAAAACATCAACAACTTCCCCAGTCTACCCTACAGCTATGTGGAAGAAACCAGATCTGAACTTGTGCTCGTAAGCCACCAAGAAATCTTACAAGTTTTTGTCTACCAACTTACAACTGTCTGCAACACTTCACAAATTTTCAGCTTATCAGCTTCCTCCTCCCTAAAACATCAACCTAGACTCTATTTTATACACACAGCCACAAGTCGGCTTGAAAACAATTATTAAATGACCCAGTCGGGCATTACAATCCATGATGAACAAATATTAAATGCACCAGTCGGCTGCAAATAACCACCAAATACATAGAAGAGAAAACCAACTCAGATTTACGTCCACACAAGATCCAATGCATCAAATCCGCACGCCTCGAAACTCAACCCGATCCCAATGACCCCCTCAAATCATGGATGCAATCTCCAATGTTTGCTCAATCCACAAACACAAGTCGGTGAACAAGAACACCGAGACCCAGACCACTTGGTAAGACAACACTAAACCAACAGCAACCAATCGGTGAAGTCACCGAGCCAACTCCTCCGGACAGACAACACCGAGCGATAAGCTACCGAGCAAGACACCACGGAGCTGTACACCCGAACAACTACCACTGAGCAGTGTACCTCCAAGTAGAATATCACCAAATACCGAACACCACCGAGTGCAAACACTACCGAGCAGCGTAGCACCGAGCACCACCAAGTCCAGTCACCAATTCCATCGGTCAAGCAACACATCTTCCAACCGAGAACTACCACCGAAGTGACCGAGCACCTCAAGTCTTTAACCGAATTGACTACTAAAACCAAAATCAAACCAAAACATATTTTTGGTGACACAGGATTGCCAACTACCCCAGGATGCTCTTGCATCAGACATCCCAGGTGCGAAAAGATGTTCTCAGAAGTTGGACGAACATCTGTTGGGATTTAGCACATAGATCCCAAACTGGTTTTTGATATACATGTCCTCCAAGTCCTCAACTGACACACTCTTGACTTTACTCCACTTCTGCAAACTCCTTCCTGCAATAGCCAACTAATTGCCTTGCCTCCTCACATCTTTCCTCGGGTCACTACAGATTTGTTTTCCATTCTGATCTCTAACCCTCTGAACTTCCTTCAGCTCAACCCTTCCACCGACGCTCAAATTCCTCCTACCGATCTCTGTATCCTTCAAAGGAATCAGAGAAAACTTCCTGTCATCCTTCTCAATTGTAAACACATTCTTCATACAGTCATGCACAACCTTACAATCATACTGCCAAGGTCTACCAAGCAAAACATGACAAGATATCATCTCCACAATGTCACATAATACTTCATCTCTATAAGAACCAATGTAAAAACTCACCATGCACTGTTCTTTCACCTCTACTACATGACCAGCTTGTAACCAACTTATTCTATAAGTACAAGGATGCCTCAACCTTTTTAAACCAAGTTTCTGAACCATCTCCTCAGCAACAAGGACAAGGACAAGGATGCCTCAACCTTACAACATTTACCACCAGATTTGCACACAGTCCTGAACAAGTTCTTCCTCTGACAAGAATCAACTTGCTTCGAGGGCAGCAAAGTTCTCCTAAGCAAAAGAGTCACACCTTCTACCTCAGGTTCAATCTTTGCAACTTCATTTACCACACCATTTCAGTGACTACCGACCTTCTTATCTGCATGCGGACAGTCAAATGACCAATGTCCTTCTCCACAGTTATAACAAGTACCTCTAAACCAGAGTAACCAGAATCGCCATTAAATCGTCAGAATCACCAGTTTGGCGATTCGATTCATCATGGCTGACTTTTTTGGAGCAGGTGAATCAGATTGCCGATTTTTTGGCATGAAGCGCCTGAATCGCTGATTCAAGCAAAAAATCGTCTGAATCACTTTCGTGAACCGGCATGAATCGACCGTGCAGCTTCAAGTGAAGTCAAGTCAAAAAATATTAAAAAACACACTTTTTTAATCTTTTTTTGTCTTTCCTCTTTGTTATAACCCTAAAGGGTCTTCTAATTGCTTAGCATGAGTAAAAGAGAGGAAAAGTGAGAGAGAAGAAGATAAAAGAGAAACTACAAGTTTGCAACCAGCAACAAGGAAAAGCACCAAAGAGATCAAAAATCCATTTGGGGAGGCCATAAGATTGCATTGGGAGCATTAAGAAATCAATAACAACACTCCTCAACTCATTTGCAAGAGGTAAGTGTTGATTTTTTTTGTATGTTAGTGTATTATTCATTTTTTGTTAGACTTTTTTAGTTTTCATTTGCAAATCTCGAATGTTTTTTAGTTTTACTAAATTGCAAAGTAGGCTTTGCTATTTTGTTTATTAGTTTCAAACTTTGAGATTTTACTTGAATTTTCTTAATTGCAGCAACCTTAAATTTCATTTTCCACAATGGGTAAAAAAGATGAATGTTAGAAATATACCGAAGACTTTCCTGGAAGAACAAAATTTCAAACAAAATGTATGTTTTGTCAAGATATAAATTCTGGTGGCATTTATAGATTCAAATACAACATTGCTGCCATACCTGGACATGATATCACAGTTTGCACTAAACAAACTGCAGAGGCAAAACGCACTTGTTTAGTGGCATTAGAAAAATTTGAACAAGACAAAATAAATAAGAAAAGGCAACTTGAAGGGTTAAGGACTATTGGCTCCCATGCTCCCACAATCGCATCTGCATCTGCATCTGCATCTGAGTCCGCATCCGTAGGTTGTGTTGGAGAGGGTTCTTCCACGCCTCCTTTTCATCCTAGTGCTAGTGTTTGTGCTAGTGTTCGTGCCAGTGCTAGTCGTTCTTATACTGACATTGAGTCCAACCGCCTATTGTAGCCTAGAGTGTAGAAGAACAGATTGGATAGTTACCTTGTGCCCCGCACTACTCCTGGATCACAACCCACGCTTAAGGGCATGGGTTCAAACAAAGAGATTCATGATGCTTCCAGAAAAGAAATTTGTAAATTTTTTTACTTTTGCAACATTCCATTTATTGCAGCCAGGTAATTGATTCTTTTTTATTTGTTTTCTTTAAGTTTGAAGTTAAATTTTAATTATATCTACTTGTTTAATCATAGATTCACTTTACATAATGATTTGTCATCTAAATTTCTAATCATAATCTATTTGTGATAGGGCTCCTTATTGGCAAAATATGATAGATGCGGTTGCTATTTGTGGTCTAGGGTTTAAAGCCCCAACTGAGGCTGAGTTGAGTGGATACCTTTTAGATGAAACGGTAGAGGATATGAAGGTTGAGCTTGCGAACCGCCGAAAGGAGTGGATCGAAAAGAGTCGCAACATGACGACTGATGGTTGGACGGATAGGAGGAATAGAACACTCCTCAATTTTCTTGTTTCCTGTGGAGGTGATTTATCATTCTACTTACATGCATTGTGAATTGTGAAATGTGGTTGAATAATTTAAATTTTGATTTGTTGATTGCTAATTTGTTAATGATCCATGATAATTCATTGTTTTGTAGGATATACCATGTTCCTCAAATCTATTGATGCTTCTGCTCATATACAAAATGCCACATACTTATGTGAGGTTATTGAAGAAGTCATAGCAGAGGTGGGGGAAGAAAATGTGGTACAGGTGGTGACGGATAATGCAGCAAGCTATGTTGCTGCAGGTAAACTTTTAACTTTTCAAGTTTTGAAAATAAATTTATTTGAACTTTTCTAATTCTAAGTTTCCTAACATGTTTAAATTTCTAATTAATTTAAAATTGTTGTAGGTAAACTTT
>MU226236.1:3229479-3239568 GCA_018584345.1 Thuja plicata
AGTTTTGAAAATAAATTTATTTGAACTTTTCTAATTCTAAGTTTCCTAACATGTTTAAATTTCTAATTAATTTAAAATTGTTGTAGGTAAACTTTTGATGGAGAGGCATCCCACCATATTTTGGTCTTCTTGTGTGGCACATTATCTTGACCTTATGTTGGAGGAAATTGGCAAGCTTGTGTGGGTCAAATCATGCGTAGAAAGGGCCAAAAGTATATGCAAGTTTATCTACAATCATGCATTCGTCCTTAGCACAATGAGGGACTACAGAGGAGGCAGGGAATTAGCTCGTCCAGGAATCACGAGGTTTTCCTTGTATTTCATCACACTGCAGTTCTTGTTGACATCAAAGGCAAAACTGAGGAGAATGTTTGTTGGCCGGGAGTGAACTACATCTTCCTATGCTACGACCACTGCAGGGGTAGATGTGGCAAATTGCATCTTTGATGAGGATGGTTTTTGGAAACCTGCTAAAGAAATCCTTGAGGTAAATTTCTTACAATTTAACATTTAGGATTTATTATTTAATTGTTTAGTGATTTAGTTTTACTTTTAGTTTTATATTTAAATTTTGACTCATGTTTTTTTTACATTATATGGAGGTCATGAGCCCCTTGTAGCTCTCCTACGAACTGTTGATGGGGAGAAGCCCTCTATGGGTTACATATAAGAGGGCGTGGATAGGGCCAAGGAGGCCATTAGAGCCCAGTATGCAGGAGTGCAGGAGAAGTATGCCCCTATTTGGGAGATCATTGATAGGAGATGGCAGAATCAACTCCACTGACCCATCCATGCAGCAACTTATTATCTAAATCCAGCATTCCGTTTCTGTCCTAACTTCAAGGCCGATGAGGATGTTTTCACCGGCCTATATACAGTGATTCAGAGGTTGAGTAGTGATGAGGATAGCGCAACTGCAACCATTGAGCTAGACAAATTCAATAATAAAGAAGGGCCAATTTTCTCTGGCAAGATGGCCATAGATGCTTGGGCAACAATACAGCCAAGTAAAAATAATATATTCTTGAATCTTAAGTTTATGACTTATAAGTTGTGTTTTAATTTTTGATTTTGTAATTTTAAAGTTGTAAATGAGACTAATTGTTTTTGTTTTCCCTTATTTCAGATAGATGGCGGCAAATGTTTGGGTCCACAACCCCAAAACTTCGGAAAATTGTCATCCGGATTCAGAGTCAGCCAAGCAGCGCTTCTGGATGTGAGCGTAGTTGGTCTATGTTCGAGCATATCCACTCGAAGAGGAGAAATAGGTGTCTGTGGAGAGGTTGAATGATCTTGTCTTTGTTCATTACAACCTCCGTCTTAGGATCAGACATATTTTGGGTGCTGACTCCTCTCTGATCATTCTAGAGGAGATTGATCCAGAATCAGAGTGGCTCACTGCGGCCGTGGATCCGGTCTTCACTGAGGCAGACCATGAGTGTGTTGACCAGGTAGATAGAGAGGCTGAGGCTGACGCCATTGCAGAGGAGGCAGCTAGAGCACGTTCAGGCACTGGAAGACTCACACACGGACGCACCGACACAGACCGTAGTGGTGTTGTTCGTGAGCCCACCAAACATGCGGGGGCTATGGCTCAACAGTCTTCTAGGACCTACCTTAGATGTCTTTGTAGAGAGCACCGAGAGATAGGATACTCAAAGACTGAGGTTGCGGCTGCGGTTGAGCTTGAGGATGATGATGAGAATTGAGCTAGAGCCTTGTTTTTTCATTTTGTTTACAGATTGTTAGATACTGATAGACATATGTTACATGGATCTTCATCTTACATACATTTATGATTTGATGTCTTATGGATCTTCATCTTACATAATACATACATTCTATGATTTGACGCATTATGATCCTATGATTTCTATTTACTTCAGCTACAATTTACATTTTACGTGTAACGTATGTGATGGATTTATCATTTATGTTCCTTTTTTATGCATGTTAGCTTCTATTTGATGATGTTATAGTGTGTTTAAGTTATATTCAATAAAGGGTGCATGAAATAAGTTTTAAATTGTTAAAATCTCTAAATTTTAAGGGTTTTTTTAAATTTGCCGATTCATGGCCGATTCATGATTCGATTCTGCCTTGCCAATTCTGATCCGATTCCGATTCTCGTTACTTTGCTCTGAACACACCTCTACCTTCCCTTCTCGGTTCAACAGATTTTGGTTCATCTTCAACTTTCGGTTTATCTTTTACCAACTGCTCTTTCTTCTCTTTCCCTCGGGAATTACCATGATATCTTCTTTTCAACCTATCTTTTGCCTTCAATGCATACTGATAAGCATCCTCTACCAAGTTAATCTTCAACATACCAATCTCATCCCGGATATTGAATCTCAGACCATTGACATACCTTGCCACCTTTTCCTTAGAAAGTTCTCTATGCCCAGACCAAATAGTCAATTTGTGGAACTCCTTGGTATAGTCTTCCACAGTCATCTCCTTTTTCAGATTCTGCAATTTCTTAAATAACTCAAGTTCATAGTCGGCAGGAATGAACTTTGACATACCTTGCCACCTTTTCCTTAGAAAGTTCTCTATGCCCAGACCAAATAGTCAATTTGTGGAACTCCTTGGTATAGTCTTCCACAGTCATCTCCTTTTTCAGATTCTGCAATTTCTTAAATAACTCAAGTTCATAGTCGGCAGGAATGAACTTAGGCTTTAGCCTTATCACCATCAACCTCCAACGATTGATCTTCATCTCACCTTCTTCTTCTCGGTCCCTCTGCAACTCTTCCACCATAAAGAAGCATGCCCTTTCAACTTAGTATGTGCCAACCTCACTCTAAGCAGATCTTCAATGTCTTCCAGCTCAAAGTAGTCTTCCAACTCACAAATCCAATCAATCAGATCCTCGGGTCTCAATGTACCTGAAAAATTGGACACCTCCATTCTGTAGCTTGTACTCAACCGAGTTCTAGACTTTTGCAACCCATCATATCTGTCTCCTCCAGATCTCTCCATCTGATCGGCTCTATCATCTCCACTAGATCCAGCAGCTTCAAAGTTTTCAACAGCTTCTTCATAGCTATCATCCGTTCTCGGACCTCCATGTAATCCAACATTTCTGATACCTTCCATGATTTCATTTTTCATTACCGCCATCTTCGATCTAAATATTTTTGATATCCTCACTTCCACCTCCTCAGAAAGATCTGCAATCGCCCTAGGGTCCAATCTTCTTGGAGGCATCTCTCCAAATCTTCGAAAACCCTAAGCTCCACAAGAAACGAACTAGCAACTCTGATACCACTTGACGCAATCAAGCTCAGAGGATCCAATAAAGGACTATCCAAACTTGTAACCAAAGAACACTCACAGCGGAAACAACATCACAACAAGATATATCAATATCAACTTATATTATCTCAAAATTCCAATTACATGCAACATGTCGGGTTGTAAGGCCTTCCCGGTTAGGGCTAAAACAACAAAAACATCATCAAGATCTCGCAGGATCCATCTTCCCCAGTCTACCCTACAGCTATGTGGAAGAAACCAGATCTGAACTTGTGCTCGTAAGCCACCAAGAAATCTTACAAGTTTTTGTCTACCAACTTACAACTGTCTGCAACACTTCGCAAATTTTCAGCTTATCAGCTTCCTCCTCCCTAAAACATCAACCTAGACTCTATTTTATACACACAGCCACAAGTCGGCTTGAAAACAATTATTAAATGACCCAATCAGGCATTACAATCCATGATGAACAAATATTAAACGCACCAGTCGGCTGCAAATAACCACCAAATACATAGAAGAGAACACCAACTCCGATTTAGGTCCACACAAGATCCAATGAATCAAATCCGCATGCCTCGGAACTCAGCACGATCCCAATGACCCCCTCAAATTACGGATGCAATCTCAGATGCCTACTCAATCCACAAACACAAGTCGGTGAACAAGAACCCTGAGACCCAGACCACTCGGTAAGACAACACCGAACCAATAGCAACCAGTCGGTGAAGTCACCGAGCCAACTCTTCCGAACAGACAACACCGAGCGATAAGCAACCGAGAAAGACACCACTGAGTTGTACACCCGAACAACTACCTCCGAGTAGAATATCACCGAATACCGAACACCACCGAGTGCAGACACTACCGAGCAATGTAGCACTGAGCACCACCAAGTCTAGTCACCGACTCCATTAGTGAAGCAGCACATCTTCCAACCAAGACCTACCACCAAAGTGACGGAGCACCCCAGGTCTTCAACCGAGTTTACTACTAAAACCAAAATCAAACCAAAACATATTTTTGGTGACACAGGATTGCCAACTACCCCAAGATGCTCCTGCATCAAATAGAGTACCCGTGGCATTTTATTCTGAGTTGTTTCTCATAAAACACACACCAACAAGTGGTCACAAAACTCATATCAACAAAATTGGCACTAGGAGGGCATGAACATGAAAATTGGATCGTACCAATTCATTAAGAAAAGGAAGAATCATCAAGAGGAGAATTATGAAGTGAATATATCAAAAGACTTAGCAAAAGAAAGGCAAGATGGAACTAGTATGAACTTGCAAGTGTTAGATATAATATACATTAGATCTCTTTTATGGTGAAAATTTCCAAAAAAGTAAAAACAATTTGAAAAATCCAATAAAAATTAAAAAATCACAAAATCCAAAAAAGAAAGATTTCTCAACAGATGGGCATTCCTTCCATGATTCATGTGGTCAAGATGATCATATTCTTCAACTTCGATGGGCTCTGAGTGTACAATTACCCAAATATGTATCTACAATAAAATGTGGAATTCATGAGACAATGGAGCATGATGAGCTGATTTGTCTAACATTTTTGTCAAGAGTAGAGTGTGCATTTCAAAGAAAGATCTTGTCACATGTTCTCAAACGAGTGTTGCTCGTAGAGCCTAAGCCCAATGAATTTAGTATTCCAAAAGTAAGAATTGACACATTCGCGAGATTCAAAAGGCCAATTGAGAATGAGCTTGCACATGGGAATGGATTATGCATAGAATCTGCTAAACCATTCACCCCCCTTTTTATCTTTATTTGAAGTCAAGTTAGTGTCCCAAGTTCTAGCCACCTCGAGGGAGAAGAATTGATAAAGTCCAAGAAGAATAGCGTAAGTCCCTGTATGATTGCTAGCATATCACATCATTAAACTAAGTTGTATCCAACATAAAGTCGCTCGTTCGCATTGTAACCCTTGGGGTTGCTTCATTTGATCAGTAATTTGTAACACTGTTTAGTACTTGAAGTTTCCTTGTTTAAGAGGATAGGATACTTAGTATTTTATTCTGCATGTTCGAGATCACAAAACTCACATCAACACGTACCATTTCCCACAGCAAGTAAGCTCTCAATGCCAAACGTCGGCAAGAGCAACAAGAATAAATCTGAAGCCGAAAAAGTGAGCATGGAAGCTTTCAATTCTAAAGATGATCGCACTTAGTGGACAGTGGAAACACTCCTTACCAAGAGCAAGTAGAAACAAAAGAAAGGTTGATGGCTTGAGTTTTAACTTAATTTGGTCAAGACGATGTCTTGGGCAGTTGTGTTACATCACTTCCTTGAGGACTTCCAAAAAACTATAATATTTGTTTCATGGGAAGCATGAAGTTAGTTAATCGTGTGGATTTTTTATTTATTATATACTATGTTTAATTGTGAGGATTATGATTAATGAGATTATGTTGTTTTCACTATGAGGATTATTGAATAAATAACATTCTCAAGGAAATTAATATTCAAGGATGAATAATGTTATACAATGATGTAGATGATTTATTTGCTTAAAAATGTTATGCAGAAATAAACAAGAATATGGCTAATCCTTTCCTTAACAACGAATGCAGGAGAAGATCACCCTCACAAACGGGGGGAGAGTATCATCAAAGAGAGAAGGTGTAGACGCAAGGTGAAGGTCAGAAATGCCATTTGAGCAGGAACCCGTAGCTAAATATCTTGGTCATCAGGTCACTGGGTTAGGATTGTTAGCCTTGATCTCCTTTGGTCATGTCAGGTTAGTTGTCATTCTTATCCTTGTTCCAATTAAAAGAACTAACAGTTATAGATTAATGAATGTTCATTGAGATCTACTTCTATCGATTTAATGGAACAACCTTGTCAATCTCTCCATTTAACATTTATTCTATTAAATATACATAACATATACACATACATATATATATATAGGTAAATGTGTACGTGTATGCAAATTATCATAAAGTGTACATATGCAATTGACTTAACCCATACATATACATAGACACATACATATAGTCATGAATCCATAAGTGATTATGTGTATGCATTTGCGATGGTTTGAGCATCTGAATACATGAAGTGTGAACTGGGACTAAGTACTTGAGCACGTATGCATTTAAATATATATACACATATTTATAAGCAATATATATGCAACTTATGCACATTCATGAGCTATATATAATGTTGGTTAAGACCGTAGAAACGAGACTCCAACTCGGCAAGACTCAGAAAAATACCCGTTTCTAGTAGTCTTGCCTAGAGCGAGTTCATGGAGATTCCTAGGCCCTTGAGACTCGGCTAGGGTCACTTGGCTCAGTCGCCAAGACTCGAAGAGTCTTGGAGAGTCTTGGAGAGTCTTGGAACGATGGTTAAGAGAAAATCTTCGAAGGAGTTTGTGATTAATTATTGAATTTATCTTCTTGTCAGCAATCTTTATCTGGCTAGGTGGCAAAGGTAACTCCTTGCCACCTAGGTAACAAGGAGTTACACTCCTTTCCCTCCCCCATTCATACTAAGACGGGACTTTAATTTTATTGATAGGCAATTCAAACATATACTCTCTCGCACCCTTTTTGTTTTGGGCAGTGGGGGATTGGGAACCAATTTAATATATGAACTGAGAATCACAATTAGAATAGTTCCTCTGAGTACGATTGATAGAATACTAATCAGGTTGAGAAGAGAATACCATCGATTAGCTGATATTCGGTGGAATCATATAATCTTTCATCTCGGATTTTCACCAAGCATGTTCTTTTTATTATATCATTTTTGTGATGAAATTCATTATTGTGTAGAGCATCTTTTGATCATAAAGATCGATCTTTTCTCAGTGCATCCATTCTTCATAGCTCTATAGTTGAGAAATATATTTATGTGCTTTCAAAAAAGGGAAATTATTGTTATGCATTCGAAGAAAAACACATCTATTTGTGCATTCGATGAGAATACATGCATATTTGTGCATTTGAAAAGAAAAGAATTATTATGCATGTGCCTTAGATATAGAGCACATATTAAATGAATTTGTCGCTTCATAAGGATATGTGGAATAGACCATAGCCGATGTGCAGTAGAAATGATATTTCCTTCAAGATAAAAGAATTAGTTACAAAATAATGATTTTCTCAATACTGTCCATATTATTGGGGTTATTGGATGTATGTCCATATTATTGGGGTTATTGGATGTATGTACATCTGAATAACCAAATCGTTCTCATCATGCAATAAGAATCAGGAAATTGTCAGTTATAATACCTCAGTAAAACTTTTACACTCATCATAGTGTTGCGCCACGGAATTCTGAGTCTTCAAGAATAACAAATGTTGTAAGACATTGGCATGCTTAATGATTGGATGAGATTCTGATTTTATCAGTCTCAAAGGGAATACAAACCAGTGAAATAACTTCTTTTCTAAACTATAACATGAATATAGCCTTCCTGAGAGGAAAGATCCTCATGATTCTGATCTAATCTTCCAAATGAAAGAACAGCCATGATCTCACAACCATTCTAAATCTGTATTCCTGAACAAACTGAATCTTTAAAAATTAGTAACTCTGTTATTAAGAACTTGATTGAACAAGGACATTAAATATGTCAAACCTTCAACATATGCAAACCTTGAGTATCTGAATGGGTTAGGAAGTAATGTTACTCGGGATGATGTGTACAGCTTTACTGTCAATAGTGATAGACGATGTCAGGAAATGTCAACCTCCAGCCAGGTTTTATATGTTTACCGAACATGATCCTTAACCCAAAAGCATAGGAATGGGTAAGTAAGGATATCCTAGAGGATTAGGAATATGTTCACACAGCCTTGGTCAGTAAGACCTATAAGACAATGATTTTGCCATTTAGGACTGCAAGTCCTTAACGTCGGGGAAGACCAAGAGAATCACTTAGATTCTTACATGAGTTTGGTGGTGACATTGATAGCACGAAGTACAATGCTTGCATTTATAAACCTTGGCCAAGGTGGTGCTATGCAATGGTGTAGTAATCGTGAGTCACTAGAAATAGCAGAGCATTGTCTAGCTAGGAAGGTCATTACCATAGGAAAAGAGGTCTATAGGGCGTGACGGGCTAAGACTGTTGTGGGTTTTGAACACCAAGACTCGAATAGCATGAAAGACTGGATATCGTTTTCGCAACTATCATTAGTACCAGGCCACTTCCAGAAGGAAGTTGTGCGAGAGACCATTAAGGGCAAGACCGTAAAATCAATGGCTGGGAGGTAAAACCTCTGATGATACTTCCTCTCCTGGAAGTTAACAGGAGCATTTGCAAACGAGAAAACAAGAACAACCCATCAAGCTTATTAGGTTCTATGGTTCCTGATTTGTTAGTTAATTCAGTTATAGAATTATTTTATTTTGGCATAAGTGAAATGAAAATTGTTAGATAAATTCTTCTTATGTGAAGGTAGTTGATCAAGTAATATTATCTTATACTTGCAGTTAGTTAACGAACTTTTACGTTATTCATGTTCATGTTAAAAGGAGGGTAGTTACTTTCCGTTATTAAGGATTAAAATTTAAAAATGAAAAATTTATTTCCTATGAATTGTTTGTTATTTAATATTATTATCTAGTAGATAGTTTAGTATGTTACAAGTTGAGTTGGTTTTTTGTAGATGTCTCTGTGTATTTTTCTGTCTTCTCCCACTCCCCAATTTCAGGTCTAAAGCTTTCTTCAATTTTGGTTGTTATGTTTGCTATATGGGCTCACAGCCAACGGCTTACCAATCAAAAAAAAACCTTGTTATGTGTGTTTTCCACATTATTAAAAAAATATGGCGGAGATTTTTTTTTTTAATAATATAGTAACAAATCCATTAAACTTTTGAATTCCTCCATTTAAAAAAATAAGGTTTTAGCATTTAAGGAGGGTAGAAGGGGGTTATAAATGACCAATACAATCATTCATTACAAAGGACTCACAAAATGCAGCAATTTATAAATCATTAGAGAGAAAATGGAGTCATTTGTGAAATCGTTACAAAGAAAACGCAGCATATAAGAGAATAAATTTATTAAAAAAATCACTCAAATTGATTTTTTTAATGGTGACCCCCACACCATTCCAAGGAAGTCCCAATGTCCCCACAATATCTTCAATAAGAGGAGATGCCTTGGAAACGTCCCCTCTTAAGGGAGACATCACAGGGACATATCGTAACTAGTGCCAAAAATGCCGGCATCGAAAAGAACGTTTCCTTGTCAACGTCTCCAAAAATAGCATTTTTAGAGGGGTATGCATCCCCATGGAACACTATTGAAATGTCAACTAATATTTGTTTCTATGCTCAACCTTTTGGAATGCCCTATCCTATGGGAAAGGGACTTGCAATCCATTTGCTATGTTACCGGGTTCGGCCCCTGACCCCTTCGAACCCAGGGAAATTCGAACCGGTTCGAAATTCGGGTCCGGTTCGCCTGTGGGTTCGAATTTTTTGGGCAGGGTCCGATTTTTAAATGCCAAATTCGAACCCGGGTTGAGCTGGTTCGAACCCAAGTGAATTTCACCAAAAAAAACGAATTTGGTGCGAATTTGTGACGAATTTTGCCTGGGATTTCACTTGAAACGTTATTTTATGGCGTATTTGTTACGAATTTTGCCCGGGATTTCACTTAAAACGTTATTTTATGGCGTATTTGTTATGAATTTCGCCCGGTGAAAAATAACTCTCGATGCCTTTATAAAATAATTAAAGTCGGTTGAGCTTTCGAGGGCGCTGCCCCTCGACCCCGCCCTATACTGCCACAAGGAGCGCACAAGGGGCGCTGCCCCTAGACCCCGTCTTGGGGG
>MU226236.1:3249067-3276127 GCA_018584345.1 Thuja plicata
GATGTTATCAAGTGTCATATAAGTGTTGACATTGGATTGATTTATCCTCCCTAGCTAAGAGGGAGTGTTGATGTTTTGTATAGCTATAGTGAGGGTCATAAGTGTTGACACAGGAGACCACTACACACTTTGTTTGATCATCCTCCCTAGCTAAGAGGGAGTGTTAATGTTTGTAGCTTCAATCGTATGATCATTAGAATATATATAATACATGTTGATTAATAATAATATATTATATATGTTATATTATTATTAATCATATGAAATTTAATATTTAATATTAAATTATTATATTATTCTTAATTAATAATTGATTGATGAAACATTATAAGATTGATTAAATTATGATTTATAGGAAGAGGCATGTCCTTTCTTATAAATAATAATGAATAGACATGTCCCTTCATGGGACATGTCTCTCCTAGCCTCATTCCTAATATAAATGAAAGAGAAATTGTTGCATTTGAAAAACCCATACAAAATAGAGTGCAATTACATTTGCAGCTATCCTAAAACTTAACATATAAGGCATTCAAAGACAAATCGACCTCATTATTGATGATCATTTGTCTTTGCAAATTGGTGTCTTTAGAGTTTGTGCAATTGAAACAAGGGTTTCAGTTGTACCAGGGCATTGGAGATTGTCCAATCTTCATTGTTTAGCAGTTTTGAGGTTGTGAGAGATCAACCGAATTATTGCTAAGGAATGGCTTCATTCAGAGGTCTTCATTGTGTAGATTTGTAAAAGAAATATAAGGGTTTAAGGCATATAATTATTCTTGTGCAGGGCGTGCAAAATAAGAGTTGTGTTTTAGGTGATTGTTGATGCTCATGCCATGGTCGTACAGCTCTGATTTCTTTCAGCTGTACCATGCCTAGGGTTTAGCGTCTCTTACCTAGGGCAAAGCGTTCAGCATATTGAGCCCTTTCTCCTCTATTTTGCGCGGCATTATCAAGGGAAGGTTTGGACTTAATGTTTGTAGTGGAGAAATACATGTACGCAGCAGATTTGGTTCCTTCTCAGTCATAATCATTGCAGCAGCATTCAGAGTTTCTGATATTATTAGCTTTCACAAATTCCTAGGGTATGCCTTTTGAATGTAATAGCCTTGAATTAATGAAGAGATATTTTTGTCGCCCTTGATGTAGTTGTCTTTTAAGTAATGATAATTTCCTTCTATTATGGTGCATTTACATTCAGCAGTGTGAATATTGCTTATGCACTTACCATTCTTGCATGCCCAATATCAAAACACAAAAAGCATAAAAACCGAAACACAAAACAACTTCAAAGAAGAGAAAACTACTATCATATGTGCAAATCTTTAGATTGAGAAGAACAAGGGTTATTACAGTGGTATCAGAGCTTGCATGCAAAGCGTTTGACAAAATGTCAAACATCCAAAATTGATAAAACTAACGAGATTAACAATAAGAAATCGGAGGTGGCACAATCTGGGCCATCGATTATCACTGTATCACCTCAGCCCTAATTAGGGCTTAAGCAAGAAAAGAGAATCTACAAATAATTTGTGCGTCCACACCTATATCACCTCAGCCCTAATTAGGGTTTAAGCAAGAAGACAGAATCTACATTTAATTTGTGCATCCACACGGACCAAACGGAAAGAAAACCTCCATCTTAGTGGGTGATAAATGCCCACTATGCGTGTCCATTCAGCAAGAGAGTGGGGTGACATGAATGCCCACTATGCATCAAATGCTCCCTTACCCAGAATAGCCTTTGTTTGACTTTGCCCTTTGAATGCATGGAATTTGGTCAACACGGTCTCCGACTCATCCACACTGACTCTTGGCGTGGATTCCCACTTGAACTCTAGAACTGTCATCTCTCGCTCAAAGTTCATAACCCACGGTTCTTACATATAACTATCAAATTTCAAAACAATATCTATCATTGGCTTAGCAATCTAGTGTTTGTCAAAGTTAGAGCCACATAGGTTCTTACAGTGGTATTAGAGCAGTTTATTGCCATCCTGTTGGGGTTGGAAATTAAAATTTCATAGAATTCACAAAGTTGATATCTAAGTGACCAGCACTCTTGCTTTGTTTCAGTCATGGGAAAATCCAAGAAATCAATTAAATAGGAAAACTAGATGAAGGTTACACCACAGGATATAATGGGTGATCGAAGGGAAATACTAAGCATGTTTGCCGAATATGATACTCTTCCTCAATATGTTAAGAAAGATTTATCTTTCAATTCTTTCATGGACTTTCATCCAAATCTATGCTATAAGACTGATTTGGTAAAGAAACACTATCATAAGCTAGCTCGGGATCTATATGCATGAAGAGTTGGTCCACGTAATGACAAGCAAATTGTTTCTGGTGATAAGGTGAACTTTGAAGAGGAAGTGGATATTAGTAGTGCTCAAGAGGTTGTTATCAGTCATGATAATAAGCCTGACTTTTATGACAGCAGTTGTCCACTTGAGCATGAAGAAGAATTGAAAGTCATGGCAAATCCAAAAGGTGTTATGGGGGAGACCTTGAGTATTGGCACTCATGATACTAGTGCCAAGAATGAAGATTGCATGGAAAATTTAACTCATAACAGTTTTGATTTTCATGGCAGCAGTAATGATACCTTGCATAAGCATGAGATAGCAATGTTTACACATGTGCAGGATGGTAACAGTGAGTTGTCACATGAAAATACTCAAGAATCGGGTACTAATAATGCATTGTATGATGCGGATTCATGTCATGATGAGTCTGATTTCTCAAATCAGACCTTAGGAAACAAGTTAGAAAATTCATTTAGTGGCATTGGATCCCAGGATCGTGACTTGGATGGACATGCAGTTACATTTGGAACAGAAGTGTGGGAAGATACTATTATTTCAGCAGCTTCTACTTTCCCAGGTGAGCCATCCTTTGAGGTACATAGAAGCAATACCTTAGTTGTTGATGTGTGCGCTGATGAATGCACACGTGTTGAAACTTATCAATCCGTGAGTGATGTTGAATCAACCTCTTATCATAGTGTTGATTACAAACTAGAAAATTTGCATGGTAATGATTTATCACAGGGCCCTAATCATTTGGTTGCTCAACTGAAGGTTAATGCTAGTACGATTTCTATTGCCTTACAGCATTTTGATGTTGCTCGGTAGATGTTGGCTACCTTTGGTTGGAGTACTCCTATGACAAATGAGCATGGTGATAGTGGCCTTTCCTTGGCAAAGTTCCATGCACTTATAGAAGCCATTGGAATAATGAAACGAAACTATTTACAGTTATTGGCAGATAGAGAACATCTTCTCATGCTCGATGGTATTTATTATGATGCTCTTAAGGGAAAGGAGGAGGTAGATGAGCTCACCCATGAGCTCAAGGTGAATATTGATTCATTAAAGAGTGCCTAGTTGGCACTTCAAGAGTCGCAATCACGATTGGAGGAGCTTATCATGGAGTTGAGTTTGGCACAGTCTTCACCAGCTATAGATATAGTACAGTTTTCTTCAGTGGCAGTTGGTGATGATCTTATATCAATGGATTATGGCTGAGCATGTTGAGGATGTGGCTACAGCTATCATAGTTATAGGTGTCATTGATACATATGGGATGAGTGCATCTATTGAGAGCAACCAAGAACCACATGTTGCATCGGGTTCTACTGTGGTTACATCCACCGCAGGTGTTGTTGGTGATGACTCAAATGACGGGGTTTATATTCAAAACTATGATAATCAACCATTAACCGAAATGGGAGTTTTTCATCGTGACTGCATAACGAGAAGTGCTCATCATTCTTCTTTTGATCCACATGTGAAGAAATCAATGATGCGTCCCTATGGATTGGCTTCGTGATTATACCATCCTTTGTGGGATGGGTACACACCATCTTCAGTAGATGGAATCAGCAGCTGCAAGTTGGTGGGGAATTACTTGCAGAGTCAACACATCCATGGGAATCTAGGAGGGGTTGGAGATAGTTGTCATTTTGCAAACACCTTACGTGATTCGTATCTCCACATAGCAGATGGATGTGAATTCAGCCTGCATTGGGACTCAAGTGATAAAAGGGTTGGCACTGCACTTTGGGAAGGTCCCATGGTTGGCTTCACCATTTTTGGCATGATGAAGTTGAGATCAGAGTTGAGCAGCAAAAGTTTAGGATATTCTTCTTGGCAGGTTTCTATTCTAAGTTTTGGATCCTTCCAATGCATCAGGATTTCAGATAGACACGAAGGAGTTTTTAGGTGTTTACACAAGGAGAAGTGCCAAGAGTTTTACTTTCGATCCTCATGTGCATGACCCCTTTCAGATGCAGAGTATAGTTGCGAATGTGTTAGATAGCGTGTACGACAGTTCACCTTGAGCAGCTTTCGGAAGTAAACTTTGTCAGCCATCTGAGTTGCTTCCGTTTGAGTTGTCTCCTACGACACCAATTGTTAGTATTGATTTAGTTTGGCAGCAACTATTAGTTATTATAGTGCTGGTGTTAGTATTGATTTAGTTTGGCAGCAACTGTGAAAGAAACATAAGGGTTTCAGGCATAATTATTCTTATGCACGCGTGCATGATAAGAGTTGTGTTTTAGGTGATTGTTGATGCTCATGCCATGGCCGTACAACTCTGATTTCTTCCAGCCATACCATGTCTGGGGTTTGGCGTCTCTTTCCTAGGGCAAAGCGTTCAGCATATTAAGCCCTTTCTCCTCTATTTTGGGCAGCATTATCAAGGGAAAGTTTGGACTTCAATGTGCAAATTTGTGAAAGAAACATTAGGGTTTCAGGCATAATTATTCTTGTGTAGGCATGCATGATAAGAGTTGTGTTTTAGGTGATTGTTGATGCTCATGCCATGGTCGTACAGCTCTGATTTCTTCCAGCTGTACCATGCCTAGGGTTTGGTGTCTCTTTCCTAGGGCAAAGTGTTTAGGATATTGAGCCCTTTCTCCTCTATTTTGCGCGGCATTATCAAGAGAAGGTTTGGACTTAATGTTTGTAGTGGAGAAATACATGTATGCAACAGATTTGGTTCCTTCTCAGTCATAATCATTGCTGCAACATTCAGACTTTTTGATATTATTAGCTTTCACAAATTTCTCAAGTATGCCTTTTGAATGTAATGGCCTTGAGTTAATGAAGAGATATATATTTGTAGCCCTTGTTGTAGTTGTCTTTTAAGTAATGACAATTTCCTTCTATTATGGTGCATTTACTTTCAGCAGTGTCAATATTGCTTATGCACTTACCATTCTTGCATCCCCAATATCAAAACACAAAAAGCATAAAAACGAAAACACAAAACAACTTCAAAGAAGAGAAAACTACTATCATATGTGCAAAGAATCTGCTCGTAGTGTGTGATCAAATATGTTCTGCGGAAGGCCATGCAAGCGGAACCCCTCTCGGAAAAACAACTCGGTCACCTGACGTTCCTGAAATCCTGTGGGAATGGCAAAGAAATGGGCATATTTGATCAAACAATCCACCACGACATAAATGCAATCCTTCCCTTGCACCTTGGGACGTCCAATGATGAAATCCATCGAGATGCTTTTGCATTTATGATCGAGTATTGGCAAAGGCTGAAGTAACCCGGCAGGCAGGGTATGCTCAGATTTGTTCTGGTAGCAAGTGGCACATTCCCTCACATACTACAGTACATCATCTTTGAGGCCCTTCCAAGCGAACCTCTCTCGAGTTTGTCTATAGGTCTTCAGGTACCTTGGGTGTCCTGCCAGAGGTGAGTCGTGAACTTCCCTCAAAATCCTCTCCTTCATCTTCGATGCAGGTAGCAAATAGATTATATCCTTGTAGTAGATCATGTCGTCAACCACCTTGTACCTGTCATTCTGTATCAGACCATCCATCAATTGGCACACAAAAGTATTCTTGGAGTACTCAACCAATAAATGGGCCTTCCAATCTGCCGAAATCTATGACAGTGAACATATGGCAGGTCTTCTTGATAGGGCGTCAAAATCGTATGCTTGGATTTTGCTCACCCATCTCTGTTGCAGCTTGTTCAAGTCCTTTTGCTCCATAAAATATCTCAAACTGTTGTTGCCTGTCCAAACAGAAATTTTGCTCCAACGAGGTAATGTCGAAACTTGGCCAATGTGTGCATGATGGCGAGCATCTCCTTATCATAGATTGAGTACAGTCGTTCAGCTCCCGAAAGTTTCCGACTCTCAAATGTGATGGGTTGACGATCTTGCATTATTACTGCTCCAATGCCTTCTCCTGACACATCGCACTCCAAGACAAAGGGTCGTGCGAAGTCTGGTAGTGCCTGTATCATACACGTACTCATGACTTCTTTCAACCTGTCGAAGGCTTGCCTTCTCATCCCAATGAAAAGCTCCCCTCTTCATCAAGTTTGTCAGTGGTGCTCCTAGCTATGAAAATCCTTTCACAAATCTTCTGTAATTATTGCACAGTCTGAAAAACCCACATACCTCTGAGTGTCCTGGGTGGGGGCGAGTTAATGATTGGTTGAATCTTCTCCTGATACACCTGAACCCCTTGAGCATTGATGACGTGGCCCAAATACAAAACCTCAGTCATCCCAAATTCACATTTGGATCTCTTCGCGAACAGCATGTGTGACTCCTTGATTCCTAATACCTTGTCCAAATGTCTCACATGTTCTTCCCATGTCTTGTTGTAAATGAGTATGTCATCAAGTCTGTCAATGGTGCTCCTAGCTATGAAGATGCTTTCACAAATCTTTTGTAATAATTGCACAATCCGAAAAACCCATGCAGCTCTGTGCGTGTCCAGAGTGGGGGCTAGTCAATGATTGGTTGAATCTTCTCCTGGTGCACCTAAACCCCTCGAACACTGATGTCGTGGCCCAAGTACAAAATCTCGGTCATCCCAAATTCACATTTGGATCTCTTTGCGAACAGCGAGAGTGACTCCATGATTCCTAATACCTCGTCCAAATGTCTCAGATGTTCCTCCCACATCTTGTTGTAAATGAGTATGTTGTCAAAGAATACCAGCAAAATCTTACATAGTTGCTTGTTGAAGATGTGATTCATGAACGACTGGAAATTGGCCAGAGCATTGGTCAACCCAAATGGCATGAATAAGAACTCGTAGTGTCTGTAGTGGCAACAAAATGCTATCTTTTGGACATCTTGTTCCCTCATGCCAATCTCGTGGTAGTCAGAGTGAAGATCAATCTTGGAGAAGTAAACCGCTCCATGTAGCTCATCAAATGTAATCTCCCTTCTTGTCTCCTTACATAAATTTCCTGCAAAACCATCATTAGTAGAGATAATATCTAATATTCAACCCATTTATTCTATATTCTAAGTTATTGATCCTAAGAGTTGCCTCTAGGTCAGGCTTCATTGGATTCCAGGTTCTCCGCTTGAAGGATATAGGATCCATTCTAAACAACCGTGACTATCGGCACGTCTTCCCATTGAGCACTGCTCTTAAGATCCTCTTGGAAACGATAGACATTATCCAAGCCTACGCATATGCATATGACTAATATCAGTATATATACTGCCTATATGAGATTATAATAATCTCAAATTGGCAACAGGATTATACCAATCTCGAATTGCCATCAATCTCAAACTGGCAACGGGATTATACCAATCTCGAATTGCCATCAATCTCAAATTGGCAACGGGATTATATCAATCTTGAATTGCCATCAATCTCAAATTGGCAACAAGATTATATCGATCTCGAATTGCCATTAAATTGATCTCTATGTAGCTTAGGATTCCAAAATGAATATCAGATTCATATATCCAAGCTAATAGAGGGAGTGTGAATATAAAATTAATTATCATCATTAATAAACATAATATAAAATTCATTAATATTATCTACATTGATAATGCCAACATCTTATTTCCATATTTATTTTATATTCATTATTATGGAGTTATATATGAATCATAAATGTCAGCAAAACATATATATATATATAACTCAACTATATTTAATTTTAATATATATTAATATATATCCTTGTTAATCATTACCTCTTCCTGAAAACTGACTGTGCAATCTTGTATATATCGCTCTCAACAACGTAGGCCGTCTAAAGCTCATGCTTTCCACTCTGTAAATGGTTCTGCAAAAGGGAGGACTCAAGGCGGGTTGGGATGGAATGGCAAGAACAGTGAGAACTGGTCTAGACATAAAGGCAAGCAGCCTCTTTACACGTCGATTGGAAAATATTTTGACTTCAAAAAGATCGAGCATAAATTCTATCGCCCGAAGCAGAAGACTGTGGATGGAGCCTCGAAACACGATGCGGAGGAGAAGGATCTGGCACCTAATATCAGGTATGAGGTTATGTCCACCATTAAAATTTCAAACCCCCAATGGAAGGATGTTGTAGATTCTCTAAATGATAGGGCTTTTTTCTTTAAATGGCTGGGACCATGGCCATCTATAAGCACTATACGCTATTGGTGTCAAAATGTATGGGGGAAAGGCATCATGCTCAAAACCCTCACAAATGGGTTTTGCATGGGGATATGTTTGACCAGGGAGGAGAAGGTGTGGATCCTCAACAATGGGTCATATCTTACCAAGGGGAGAGAAGTATACCTCAAAGATTGGGAAGCAAATTTTGACCCAAGAAAGAAGAAGGTGAACGAATACCCTATTTGGTTGAACCTGCATAATCTCCCAATGGAATATTGGGACGAGGAAACCCTTATGCAACTAGGTAACAGCATTGGCACATACATTGAGGCTAAGGGAGGACAAGGTGGATCCTCAACAATGGGTCATATCTTATCAAGAGGAGAGGAGTATACCTCAAAGATTGGGAAGCAAATTTTGACCCAAAAAAGGAGAAGGTGAAGGAATACCCTGTTTGGTTGAACCTGCATAATCTCCCAATGGAATATTGAGACGAGGAAACCCTTATGCAACTGGGTAACAGCATTGGCACATACATTGAGGCTAAGGAAGTAATCAATAAGAAGGATTCCTCTATCCACCCAAGGATTTTGATAAACTTGCAGGCAAATAACCCCATACCAGATTTTGTCATGTTGGCAACTGACCAAGGAGCATGGAAACAGTTGATCGAGGTATGGGAACTGTACCCAAAGTGAGGAAAACCAAAAGAACAAGCAGAGCTCTGCAAAGGGTAAAGGGTTGGAGAGGGATGAACTTTTGGATAGACTTGAGGAGGAATTATGCTCTAAGATTTTTGGGAAACCTGAACCCATTATGGGGCAACTGGAAGGCTTGGACAGAGGACAATATGGATCACCTCAATGGAGAAAAGACTGCAAAATGCAATGGAGCTAGTCTTTTCAGGTGGAGTCAGTAAATCTTTGACCAAGGACAGCCAATCAACTCAAAGAGTGTTGGATGTTCCTCTCCCAATAGGGAGGGAAGATGAACTGAATGGTAAAAATCATGTGGATTTGGATAATCCCTTGGATCTGCAGAGGACCTCTCCATTAACTAGCATGGACTCTATGCATGAAGGCAGACTACTAGGGTCAATTAAAGCAGAGGAGGTTTTGGAAGATGTCTGGGAGAATGCAACTGACAATCCCAATATTGTCCTTAATACTCAAATTTCTCAACAGGAAAAACAGATGCTTGAGAGCTCAGACAAGAAAGATAGGCTTCGAAATCAGCTGCCCTGCCATCCTGAACCTGAGGACGAACTTTTACAGTGTGACATAAAGGAGATGAGTCGGGAACATGATCTTTCAGTTCCAAACTCTGGACGAATCAAAGCAAAAAATTGTCAAGAAGGGTTGGAGGGTTTCAATCTGGCAGTAACAGGCACTCAGAGCTTGTTGGGAGTTATTGAGAATCTAAATCAGATCTCCAATGAGCAACAGGAGGGTAATTGACTTCAACATTTCAAAATATCTCCAATTTGAAACCTAGAAGGCTCCTTTGAAGAGGCTAGAGATAGCAATGGGAACTTACTAGATTCGGATTCTCATTACAGCTCTCAGAGTGATGATGATAATGATATTGATTTGGGCTTAGAAGAGACACCCAATATCATGGATCGTAGAGGCATAGAATAAACAAAATCTTTGAAGCAGAAACTAAGGTTAGGTGAAAAGAGTAAGCGGGGAGCAAAATCCAATAAGGAAAAGTTGGAATCAGTTGGCTGTGCAGCAGGGCAGACAAAACTGCTGAGATCCGGGAAAGGCTATGCCTTTTCCCGGCAGATGTGTTTTCTTAAAACTACAATTCCTTAAAGCTCAATTGAAAATCTGGAACAGAGATGTGTTTCAAAACATCTTTGTGGAGAAGCTGAAGATTGAACAAAGCTTAGCTATGTTGAATGATAAGGTTAAAACTTCAGGGATGGATAAGGAATGGTTTGAGCAGGATTTAATGCGTAAATACAAAGAAATTTTGTCTAGGGAAGAGACTTTCTGGAGACAAAAGTCTCGGGAAACCTGGTTGAAGGATGGAGATAGAAACACTAAGTTCTTCCCCAAGTCCATGAAGGCTAGACGGGCACAAAATAGAATCTTCTCCATCAACTCTATGGATGGGGATCTGCTAAACACCCCTGATCAGATCAATGATGAAGCAGTTAGTTTTTTCAAAAGATATGGGAGCTCTGAGTAATATGGATGACTTGTTACATATGATCCCCAATTGTATTTCTGAAGCACAAAATGCTACTCTCATAAGCCCAATAACTATAGAAGAGGTCAAGGTGGCTCTCTTTTCTATCAGGGGTGATAAGGCACCAGGGCCCGATGGCTTCCCAGCAATCTTCTTTCAGAAAACCTGGGATATCTTAGGTAAGGATCTATGGGAGGTGGTGGAGGAGTCACGTGAAGGTGGTCTTGTTCTAAAAGATTTCAACAACACCTTTATTGCTTTGATCCCTAAGAAAGCTAACAGTGTAACCTTTGATGACTACAAACCTATAGCGCTCTGTAATACGACATACAAGGTGATAGCCAAAGTGGCTGCAAATAGATTGAAACCGCTGCTCAAATATATTATATCCCCAGAACAAAGCAGGTTTGCCCCTAACAGATCTATTTTTGAAGGTATTGCTATTGCTCATTAAGCTATTCATACAGTTAGGAATGCAAAGGTGTCTAAGATGATGATTAAACTTGATGTTAAGAAGGCTTATGACAATGTTAATAGGGACTTTTTGATTCAGATCATGAAACAGTTTGGGTTTGCTGATGAATGATTGAAGTGGACAGCAAGTTTTATAAACACACCTAGGTTCTCTATCTTAGTAAATGGGATCATGCAAGGTGACCCCATAGCACCTTTTCTCTTTATCATCATGGCTCAAGTGTTAGGAAGACTTATTGCTAGCAAGCGAAGAGGAGGTCAATGGAAAGGTATAGGTGTTACTGAAGGAATTGATCCTCTTTCTCACCTTCAATTTGTAGACGACAACTTTCTTATGGGTGAAGCCACTGCCAGGGAAGCTAGGATCATTAAAGCAATCTTAGACAGATACAGTGAGGCTTCTGGACAATGCATCAGTTGGCATAAATCTGAAGTTTACTTTTTCCATTGCAGCAGAAATCTACAATCTCAACTAAGCAACATTCTAAATATTCGAACTGGCAAGCTACCAGAGAAATATTTGGGTGTTCCTCTCTTTGAGGGTGCCTCAAAGCCCCACTTGTGGAAACATTTAGTTGATTCTTGTCTGCGTAAGATGGAAAGTTGGAAGGGAAAATGGTTATCTTCTGCAAGTAGGATTCTTTTATTGCAAATTGTTATTTATGTTATCCTCATTTATTCAATGAGCTGCTTTAAAATTCCTTTCAAAATCCTTGACTACGTTACTAAAAGAATGCGTAATTTTTTCTGGAATGGGACAAATGATGGGTAGAAGTGGCCTCTACTTGCTTGGGACAAGATTTGTTGTAAGAAAAGCATGGGTGGTGCAGGGCTAAGAGACGGGAGAAAATTGAACCTTGCTCTAGGAGCCAAATTGGTCTGGAGTATGTATGCACACCCTGACAGTTTATGGGTAAAGGTTCTAAGGGCTAAATATCTGAACAGCCCAGCTAGGGAAAGAATTTTGACCATAAGAGATCCTCCAAAGGGCTCTGCACTTCGGAATTTCATGCCTGATTGCAGGGGGCTTATCACAAATCACATCTCATGGAATGTTGAAGATGGGAAAGAAGCTCTTTTCTGGAAAGACTCCTGGAATGGCTTACCGGCTCTAGCAGAAGATGTGAAAAGTGAGTAGGAACCTCACAGATCTATGGGCGTCTAAAGTGGCGGACTATGTTGAAAAACAACAAACTACAGTAGGGACGGTCTGGTCCTGGAAAAAGGTGGATAATTTAGATCTAACAATTGAACAGCAAGTTCTAATGAAGGAAATTTTTAATAGCAGAAGTGTCTTAATAACTCAGAAAGCGGACTCAATTTTTTTGTGTGCTGCCCGCAGTGGAGAATATTCAGTTAAGATTGGATATTTATCCCTTGAAGAGGACAATGACTCCCAAGGGTTGCCAATGAAATTATGTTGGGATAGAGAGTGTCTCCCAAAAGCAGGTGCCTTTGCCTGGCTAGCAATCCATGGCAAAATTCTCACTGCGGAGAGAGGAAAAAGATTTGGTTTCTCAGGCCCTACTAAGTGTGTGTTGTGCAATGCAGATTCAGAGGACATAGATCATCTATTAATTAGATGACCCTTTGCTAGAGAATGTTGGGCAATGATAAAGACAAAGCTAAATTGGATTGGTCCAACGCAAAAGAGTGTCAAGGAGGTCTTTTCCAGTTGGCCACTCCCTTGGAAGGCTACGACCCTTTCCTCTATTTGGAAAATATGCCCCTCAATTGTAATATGGGAAATTTGGAAGAAGAGGAACAGAAGGATCTTCCAGGAGAGGGAAGAATCGGTTGACAGAATCAAAGGGAGAATTAACATCTCGATTGAAGAATCTATGAGGGCTTCCATTCTGAGGAGTAATAACCTAGTTTACACCAAGGACGATAGGATTATCCATCAAGGTTGGTCGTGCTTGAAGATTAGGAATGGGGGAATCTGTGGGCAAAAGTCCAAAACAGATAGTAATAAGAATGTGGTTTGGAAGCATCCGGATGATTACTAGATGAAACTAAACTTTGATGGGGCATCCAAAGGGAACACGGGCCCATCAGGCGCTGGGGCTATTGCCAGGGACTGGAAGAGGAATGTAATTGCTCGAGTTGCTCAGAAACTGGTGGATGGAACAAACAACATAGCGGAAGCAAGGGCAGCCCTTTTAGCTGTCAAAGTTGCTAAGCAGCTAAAAGTTCAGAGGATTCACCTGGAAGGTGATTCTCAAATTATTATCAATGCTATAAAGAACAAGACAGTGACAGCATGGCATCTGCAAGGTATTATTGATGAGATTGGTCACCTTCTAGACTCCTTTGATAACTTCAAAATCAATCATATAAGACGGGAAGGCAATCAGGAGGCGGATGTTATTTCCAAATGGGCAACCCCTTTCAACATTTCTGATAACATACAGTTTGAAGAGTTCTCCTCAGAGGAATGGCGCGCTTTTTTAAATTTTAAAATTTACAATTTTAAAATTTTAAAAAATAATAATAATAAGTATATTTATTTGAAGGCATGGAAATGATGCGGAGTTTTCATCGCGTTCTTCCCTCTGCTGAGGTGGCAAAGTGACATCATTGATCTAAATGGCCTGACAGGAGTAGTGGTTATGATAGATTTGGCTTATGCATAATCTTTGGGCAGTTATGTCAAGAGCAATTTGGATTACTTTTCGAGGAGTGACATCATATCATTTTGTGACAGCGTCCTGGTTTGCAGCACTTGAGTTATTGCCAATAATGATGGTGAGTGATGATTTTCTATAAAAGGCTAGGTGTAGACTTTAGCAGATGAAAGGTGTCGTCTTTGTGAATCGGCATCTGGCCTCGTTAAGTGTTTATGTGTCATGGAGGCCACGTTTTCCATTGACACCTCAAAGCAGCAGAAAGGGTTTAAAGGGCCTATGAGTAAAAAGAGAATGTTAGGGATGCTTCGATTTGAAGACGCGGAGTTGGCAATGGCGGCCTTAGCTATTCTTGGGCCTCAATTCCAAAACAGGCAAGGCAAGTGGAGGCTCAATGTCGATGTTATTTCAATGATAATCGCTTGGGCTTTGGAGTTGGGTGAGGAGGAAGCAGAAGTGAAAAGAATCATGACTTTGTTGTTCAAATAAGAGCTATTGTTGAATTTGGACCATATTCTGGAATGGGTTGTGCCAGGAATAGGTTCAAACTACTCTGAATGCTTCGAAGATTTGGAGGGTAGAATTTATGGGTTTCTCTCATTTCTGCGCTAGTGGGGTCGAGTTAACAAAGGCAAATATAAATTTGAAATTGGCAAGAAATGGAATGCTCTGAAGCGGGTTTTGCAAGAAACGACTATGAGGGCTAATGCAAAGCTTCAAGTTGACAACCCTGCCAATGTCTTCAATGTGGAGGTGCCAAGGAGGGGAAGGTGTCGAGGCCAACAAAGCACTTAACGGGCATGAGGTTTGCAGAAGGCCCAATTTTGCTGTCAAAATCCCCGTGGTAATGGTTCACCCTCTACCTATGTTTCCACGAATGTAGAAGTTTTGGGGATCAAAGGACATAACGACCGCGACATGCTAGCCTTTTTGTTTAGGGAAGGTCCTAGTTTTTTTAAAATATCAGACTGGTTTCAGAATCTCATGTGTATCTTGTGTCTGGTTTTTTTGTAACACAAATATGAAATATGACTTATGCTTCCCGTTCTTTGAAGCTATGATAGTTAGTATGATCACAGTCGTGGTTATGACTGATAAATTATGCATGCGCCCATTTCGAGTGGTTTCTCCTGATGATGTAATCTGATTGGGATGTTAGGGGTTTGGTCAAGGTTTTTTGTAAAGACCGGGGTAAACTAGTTAAAATATGAGAACAGTGGCTCCCAAATGCTCTTTGTATTAAGCATCTCTGTATTTTCCTATCTTCAAAATCAATAAAAAATGTAATAGATCAAAAAAAATTATTTATTAATATGTTTATTATTATTAATATATAATATATTAATTAATAATATATTGATATATTTAATGTATTTAACAATATTAACATATTAATTGTTAATATAATATAATATATTAATTATTTATATATAAATATATTACATTAATCCTTTTGATATTTATCAATCATTAATGTTATATATATATATATATATATATATATATACATATAAATTATCATTAATCATTTTAAAGTTAATGTATATTGGTCTCCACGAATAAGGATGTCATTAGTTCAATTCTTTGGTAGAAATACAAGTTAATCGAGGGCCATCACATCCAACAGCTCATCAATCCTGGGAATGGGGTATCTATTCTTGATCGTGTTCTTGTTCAACACCCAGTAGTCGAAGCACATCCTGAGAGTCACATCCTTCTTCTTCACCAACACTACCGAGGATGCAAAGGGACTAGAGCTGGGTCTGATCCATCCTTTGTCAAGGATTTCCTAGATCGTCTTTTCTATCTCTTCTTTGAACTTCTTGGGATGGTGATAGGGTGTAGTGAGAACAGGCTTGGCTCCCTCCTCCAGCTCAATGGTGTGCTCAAAACCTCTATGCGGGGGTATACCAGGTGGAATATTTGTGAAAACCAAGTTGTGCCTGCCCAACAATGCCTGAAGCTCATCATCAGGGTAGTAGATTTGTGGGCCACTCAAAGGTTTGGTCAAGACCAAACATTGTGCTCCCGAGATGACATTATATTGTCTGAAAATTGCTTCCATCCATTTTGCCAAAATCTTTGTCAGATCTCCATTTGACATTCCTCTAAGAACCACCTTCTTGCCATCCACTTCGAATGAGAAATCCATCCTCTTGAAACTCTGTGTACTGGTCAAGGGTTTCCATCCTTTGGATGCCCAATATGACATATGTATCATCGAGATCTACCACAAAGAAATCATTCGTCGTCGTGTAGTTTCCCATGGTAATACTCAGTTGTGGGACCAGATGTGTACATGATAGTAGATTTCCTACCATTACCTTGACTTCAAACCCCTCATGCTCCTTCGTACACAAATTGCTCTGGGTGATGAGTGATGAGTTGATGAAGTTGAGAGTGGCCCCATTGTCCAGCATGACTAGGACCCGTTGTCCCTGGAGCATACCACGAACCCGAAACACACTACACCTTGGAGTGCCAACTAGTACTGCAATGACGCCCCCTCTCCTTACCAGTATGGCAATTTTCTCTCCTTTAGCCTCCTCTTTTTCTTCCGGCTCGGATTCTTCATTTTCCTCCTCGGTTTCAGACACCACTTCAATGTAATAGATCTTTTCTTTGCCTAAGAATCGATGACCTAGTTTGCACAAATCCTTGCATGTGTAACAAAGCTTTTTCCTCCTAAGTTCTTGCCTTGTTGCCTCATCCAATGACGGTTTCTTCAGGCATGATTTGCTATCTTTCTCCTTCAATGCGAGGGGTGGTCTGTAATGCGTGTAACTCTTGGTAGAAGATGAGGTAGCCATGTCACGCGCCTTCTTAATCGCTTGGGTGAGCGTGCTAGGGTCGAACCCTTTGACCCAACCTTTGAGGGGTTTCATCAACCCATCCATCAACAATACAACCAACCTCCTCTCCGAGATGTTTGTAACTAGCACGAACAACCTCTGACATTCTCTGATGTAACTGTCCACTGGTCCCGACTGCTTCAGTTGAGCCAACTTCTTGACGTCGAGCTCTGGATCCTTCCCGTCAAAGCGATCTATAAGTCTCTCCGTGAAATTGGCATTTTGAGGTTACCAAATCGTGACCAAGGGTGACCATCCCATGGTGCCACCATTCATGAGTGACTCCTTCCAGGTGAAGTGCTGCAAATTTGATTGCCTTGTCCTCCGACATCGGGTTGAGCTGGAAGTAGGTGTCAGCTTTTTGTACCCATGCTCGTGGTGTCCCAGACCCATCAAAGGATGATAGATGTAGCTTGCCAACCTTTCGTTTGATGTCATCATTGTAATACCCACAACCCCTGCCATTCGAATAATTCATTCATAGATCTGAACAATCCTTGAAGGATATATCTCCCTCAAGATCAGCATCCCTCCAATCTTGTCTCAGCTGCTCTTGCATCTACTGGAAAGTGGGCTCTTGATCTGTACAAGGTGCTTCTGTACATTGGGGAAATATTGGCATCATCAGACGAGAATGTGAGCACTATCTGTTTGTCCTTCGGGTGACCGAATTTTCACCATGTCCATTATGATCTCCATTAGATGTTGTCGTTGATCCCCTCTGACCATGGCTTCGTTGAGCTGAGCTTGGCTTCTGATTAACTCCCTTAACAATGTCGTGATTTAAGCATTGGGTTCTTTTGGATCCCCCATTCTATCCACAGAACAGTACCTCCTTCTAGTGTATAATATGAGCTCGTCCTGCATCCACTACCTGATAGGCTGGCAAAATCACCGCCTTTGGTACCACACTGTTATGTTCCTGGTCAAACGCCACAATAATACCTCCACCTTACGGCAAAGACAATCCAGACACGGGATTACTCGCTTCGTACGGTAATGTTACCCGTACGGGTGCAATGTTTCACTCATACAGCATTTAGCATGACCGTACGATGATGCTATGTTTGTTGTACATCATACGGCAAAGATGTAGGGTTCGTACGATAAGGGAATCCCACGCACGAAAATATGACTTGCTCGCATCGAATGGGCTCACACACTTCGCCACCAAACTCCACCGTACGCCCTCTTGGCTTCCACCGTACGGCAAGGACTCATGTATGATATTACCAAGACTCCCGTACAGTATTATCTCTCCGTACGGGTCTTATGACTTCTCCTGTAGATAATGTCGCAGATAACAAAGAGCACTATAAGCTATTAATATATGTCACTTCAAGATCAAACTTGGAATACAATATATGTTGTAGCCAATGAATGCATCCACACATAAAGTATTATTTATCTGATAAACACAAGCATTTGAAATTCCACGCAAAATAGATCCTTGATGACAGTACTTGAGAACCACAGGCAGAATAGGGTGAGGAATGACTCCCACCAAATCTGTTAAGTGCCAAAATAAGGAGGGTCTTGCGCCTCCAAAATAGCAGACAGTGTTGAACTCCAACTGGAATTCGCAAATACATAAGAAATATAAAACTCACCATGCCTACAACAATGCCAAACTCGGCCATATAAATGGGCTTCGAAAAGTTTCACGAAGGGTCACAAATGGCTAACACGACCTGATACTCTAACTAATATATAAAAACAGGCCCGTAAGATATTATTTTAATTTCGGGGCCACTCAAATAATTAAATTAATTTGAGTTATTTAATTATTTTGGGGACATTACATCTTACATATAACTATCAAATTTCAAAACAATATCCATCATTGGCTTAGCAATCCAGTGTTTGTCAGAGTTAGAACCACAGGGGTTCTTACATACAAAGACAAACAATGAATAAGGAGCGAATTTGATAATATATTAGCAACAGTTTCTTCAACAATCTCTTTACAAATTAGAGGAGCAAGGCTTATATGGTTGCTCCAAGTACAATGAATGGCCAGGATTGATTTGGAATGAATGGCCAAGATTAAGCCAACACAACCCTAATCCAACCACAAGCTACAAGCATTGAATGCTTATCCAATTACAAAAATACACCACCTTTTGGGCCAATAAGAAAATTACATAGCTTTTGAGAACCAATGAGAAAATTGGTTAGGTAGAAGTATTAAGTTGACTCAACATGCACATTTGGAATGACTTGATTGGATGAATTTTGACACTTGGAACTGAGATCTTCTGATTGGTGAAGATGAGTGGGCGCCACCTCAACATACTTATCTTGTAAACTTGGAGATGAAGAAGTATCTCTTGGTACTCAACATTATCAAGCCTTTGATTGATTGTGATGGCTTATATTCCTGAATTGCTTCATCTTCATGGATCTTCTCTATCCTCTTAATTTTGAAACCTTTCTCATTGTGATTACTTGAACTTGAAATCTTGATGTCTTGGCCTTGACCTTGCTACTGTAAAAATGATGAGCTACTTCATGTAATTGTATCCTTATAATTGAACTTCGATTTCTGGAGGAAATTCAAGTTTGTGATGATTTTTCTATCTTTGAATTGATCATGTTGTACAACTTGTCCTTCAAATTCCATCTTGAACTTGAACTTAGAATTATCACCTTGATCCTTGACTTCAAACTCTCTTGACCTAATGCTCTGATGTTGTCTTTGATGTTGAAAGCCACCTCTTCTTGAACTTCAAATTTGAACCTTGCCTTCCATGTTGAGCCCCATTTCACCTTGTAAATCATCATTTTGTTAAACATTTGAATTTCATATTTCACCTCAAGTTAAAATTAGTGCTAATAAACCAAAGCTCTTGATAAAGTCATCATTCTCCCTAGATAATTCCCATGAGCATTATCTTGAATTCAAAACTTGAGAACTTTAAATTGAAACAATTTGATCACAAACTCCATCAATTTCAAATTTTTCTTTGAAAATGTATTCACATCCCTTTAACATCATTAAAATTTCAGAGAGTTTCTAACTCAGACCTGGGAGTGTTTGATTTCTACAAGGCCTTCAATAATAAGCTTTCAAATTTCGAACTTTCACACAGATTTACAAATTTGCACCTCCTTTTGGCCTGATTTCCTTTGACGATTCTGAGTTTGTACCTTGAATCACCTATGTCTTAATGTATTCTTTTGATATGATTTAAACTGATTTTAATGTATTCCCAAATTAGATTTGTTAATGGGCAATTCGTTGGCTTGTAAAGGTTGATCTACTTTTTCTCAGGTCTGACCAGATTGAATGGGTGTTGAAATGAATTTCAACATCCAATATATAGGCATTGAGCTTAAGGGGTGTGTCCGTTGAGGCTAGGCCAACCTGCCTTTTATTAAAATATTAAATCCAAATAGAATCTGTTTAACCCCTTAATGAGACGACCTTGATTAAATGTAAAGTTTGTACTTAGTAAATGATTTGTGTCCCTTAAGGCTAGGTTGACCTGCCTTTTGTCAAAATATTAAATCCAAATCAAATTTGTTTAACCCCTTAATGAGGCGACCTTGATTAAATGTAAGGTTTGTAATTAGTAAATGATTTGCACATAACATTCAATGAAGGAAACCCCCTTAGGACCGACCTAATCAAGCCACTTTTTAGTCAAATTTGACTCCCAATTGACCTGGGGCAGAAATTGCTTAAGTGTTGGGCTTGATTTTTAGACATGGTGGAATTTGACTACCTCTTGGGCTCAGAAGTCAAAGAGTTGGGCGGAAAACGAGTATGTCTTGAATAGAATTTTCGGAAATTAGCAAAGACTAGGGAAAGATCTTCATACCTGGCTAGAAATGGCATGCTTGTGTGGCTCCATGCATGAACCTAAGGCGGAAATTGTGTAGTGATTGGGCGCAAGTGCATAGAACTGAGCAGATTTTGACCTCTTGTTGGGTGCTTACCATGCATTTAACCCTAGCAGAGATTGACCCCCTGTTGGGCACGGTCAATCAGCAAAGTGGGATTGGTGAGTCTCTTGGGCATACTACCTCTTTGGGCAAAATTTTGTGGCCCGTGGGGCTCAGACTTCATATTCTTGAGCGGAAATTAACTATTTGTTGGGCATCATCAATTGAAGATGATCCCAAAATCTCCCAAGTGTTAAGACCTTTTACTTGCATTTCGTCCAATTTAATAGAATTTCAATTTCTCTTTTTACTATTCCAATCTAAGCACCATCATACAATTTGTAATTTGCATAGGGACATATCAGAAGTTTGCATATTCATAACAAACAAACCCAAATTGGAAGAAGAAACTTGACTATTCTTGAGCGGAAATTAACTATTTGTTGGGCACCATCAAAACAAGATGACCCCAAAATCTCCCAAGTGTTAAGACCTTTTACTTGCATTTCGCCCAATTTAATAGAATTTCAATTTCTCTTTTTACTATTCCAATCTAAGCACTATCATACAATTTGCAATTTGCATAGGGACAGATCAGAAGTTTGCATATTCATAACCATCAAACCCAAATTGGAAGAAGAAACTTAACTATGAGCACCCTTGCTGCCTTGCAAAAAGAGGGGGTCTCCATTTGCAATGGGGTGATGGTGTGAAAAAGTCACAGAGAGACTTATAGCAAAAATGTGGAAAAGTTTATGTATGAGGTTGGTGCCTATCATTTATAGGAGAGATTGGTGTCTCTCGCTAAGTTGGTGCTGAGCTGTTGGGGTTGGTGCCTACAAATTGAGGGGATAGGTGTCTTCAATGGGCCGGTTCCTACAAAGTTGTCAGTGGATTTTATATATAAGCAATTTTATGTCGTGGTTTTATTCCATAAGGGTTTCCACGTAAATCTCATGTTCTCCTTGTTTTGCATAATTGTTACATCTTATGTTGTAGTTATTGTACAATTAATATACTTATGGAATTAAGTTTAGAAAAGTAAAAGATCATTGTCATACTGTTATACAGTAGTATCACATAATAATTGAACATTAATCTGCAACAAGGACAAGAAAGAAAGAAATTATATCAATGCCCATGAATAAACAAATAAGGTTATTGGGGCTAAAAAAGTTCGATCAGTTACAAAAGAAAAGTATAGAAGTAAAAAGCAGTGTTGCAAGAAACACCCAGAAAGGATTTGTTCATTTTACTGTTTGATATGAATTGATATTATATCTTGTCAAACAATGCAGGATCTAGGATTTTAGATTTTTAACTTTTTAAAATTATTAATTTGTTACAACTGACAATCTCCAGGATTTTTTAAATTTCTCGTCAATTAATAATTATATCATATTCAAACATTGTAGGCCAAGGGGCAGGCCAAGATGCTCCTGCCTTCAGAATTGACCATCGTTCCACTTTCAAATAATTATAAAAATGCTTGAGCACATTTCCAATGGAAATTTTAACATATAGATATACTCTCATTGCAAAAATACAAACAGGAGTCCTCACAATGGGGTTAAATCTTATTTATGCACTATTCTTGGATGCGGTACAAAAATTTGTCCTGAAACAAATAACACACGGTTTCTTAAAGCCCAAATTGTGGAATCTAAGAAAGAGTGCACAGTAGCAGATACAGTGGCTGCAAGACCTTGAAGCTAAACCCATCCTTTGCAAAGAGAAACCTACACATGGCTACCTACATTTGAAGATGATATCCTAATAATAGTGCATTCACAACTAGCTCCTTCACATTCCCTTTTGCAAACAGCACAAACTTCTTTAGGAAAGAAAACTCATCAATTAGTCATCCTTCGCAAGATTAGAAAAGAAGTGGGCCCACTAGGAAGGGCTTTTAACAAGAAGTGAAGGGAGATAGCCGATGAGCCAATTGGACAATGCATTTTCCATTTATACAAATGAGCTTCCTTGCAATCTAGTAAGACCACCATAACTAGTGAGAGATGGTGAGAGGCATCATTGAAACCCCAAGAGGATACACAAGTCCTAATTATGGAAAGGTTTCAATCACATTGTTAGCCAACCGGCAATATGGTTAAGTCAATTAGTCATTCTTGCAAGGAAATGGTGATGTACATCATTTCAGATGGATCTAAAAATTGCAAAAATTGACACTTAGTAAATGTTATTGCAAATTTCTCTGGAAGGGTCAATGTTTCTAGAGCTACTTAATTGTAAAGGGCAAGTGAAGGATACAATTATCTTTGTTAAAATCCTCAGAGCCTATGTAGTCTACCAAGGGCAGTGTTCAAGTAATTGCAAACAACGTAAAATTTGTCAAGCAATGGAACTGTTAGTGCAGACAAGGTATGAGGATATTCATTGGATGCCCCATGCAGCCCAATCTGTAATAACCCTTACATTCATGCCATTAATTAACTCCTTAATCAATGGTTAATCTGCAAGAGGATAGTATTTAGCTCAATCCAACATGTGTTGGAAATATTTTTGTCATTGAAGTCAAGGGAGATTAAGACGACTTATTATTCATTTCAAAGAAGGTTTAATTAGAAAATATTTATTGAGGTTTAAAGATAAATACTTGAATTTTAAGAGTTGGCCAATGCCACCGACCTGTGTATCAATAATAAAATAAATTGCTTAGGTGCAAAAGTTGGCCCACCTCCTTAGTAAAATAAATACTTGGAGAATTAAAATAAATTTATTTATATGCAAAAGCTGGCCAACCTCCTTGGTGAAATCAAATTAAAATTATTATTTTCTTTGAGGCTGATCTCTTGGGTGAAAAGGCATGATTGAGGTATAAATAAAATATGAAGTTCAGATAAAGACATCAAGCAATTAATGAAATATTTTTCAGATTTACAGTAGATTTGGGGCAGACTTAAGAGCAGTCTTATAGCAGATTTTTTGGAGGTGATTTGTAGCAGATTTGGAGCAAACCTAAGAGCAGATTTCGGAGCAGAGTTATGAAGTATATTGGAGAGGATAATTGAGAAGGTCTAAGGAGAATAAAGCAGATTTATGAAGGCCTTGCGAAGACTTTAATCTTATGGGCAGCTATATGAAGATCTTACGAGAAGACTTTTGGAGGATTTAAAGCAGATTATGAAGGTGATTTAAGGCAGAATCATAGCAGACCTTTCAAGGCAATTTATGTCAGATTTAAAAGAGGATTTGAGCAGATTGGTTCGACTAGTTTTTGAAGAAGACAAAAGCTTTGTTGTGATTGAGGTTGGTGCCTCATATTAGATTTGTTGGTGCCTCCTATCAAAATAAATTGGAGTTTATTGCTGAGTTGGTGCTAAGTAGTGAGGATTGTTGTCTCCAATGGGTTGGTGCCTACAAATCATTTAAGAGAGGATTGGTGTCTCGTGTTGGTTGATGCCTATGAAATTTGTAAGAAAAAATTTATATAAGCAATATTTTTGTCATGGTTTTCTCCCATAAGAGTTTCCACATAAATCATGTGTTCATCTTGTGGTCTTCTTGTTATTGATATTCTGCAATTAATGATATTGTGATTGTTATGTAGAAAAACTAAAAGATTGTATCATAACAATTCACAGCCCCACTCTCAGTATAATCGTGTGCTAGAGCCAGTTCCCTCATATATAACCTAGCCACTAGAACGAAGATCTAAAAGAGAACACATGGACAAGCAAGAAGGATATGGATTCTCATGTAAGTGAAACATTTACTCTTGCCAGTTTCTACATATGATGTTAAGGATCTATTTTGTTTTGAGTATTTATACAGTTAAATTACTTTAAGAAAAATCCTATGGTTATGATTTTTGAAACTTTAGAGTTTTTTGTTGAATATTGGTGCCAAGTCTGGTCCAACTTGGAATCAACTTGGCAGGTCAGTCTTGTCAGTTATGTCCCTTTATGTATGGGTTGTGGGTGTCCCCTGCTGTTTACGAAAATAAAACTAAAAGTGAGTAAAATTTTAAAATACATTATGCAGATAAAGAGAGAACCTCTGCAGCTTTTGCTATTGGTTCTCCAGTCTTTTTTGACTCCTGACCAAATCCTTCATGTAGCTCCTGCATCAGAATCCAAAAAGAACATTTGAAAGTTAAGAAGACCTACATCCATAGCAATAAGACAAATTATAATAAGAACATCCATAAACGTAGACTTGATATTCTTGTAAGTTAGAAAATACTTAAAATAGATTACAATAGTGTAAAGAACCTGTTGCTGTGCAGTTTCAAGTTGTGCATATGAAAGAAGTCCATCAACAGTCCACTCTGGTATGGCTGGGTTGGGAGATGTTACAGGAAAGAGGATTTCTACAGCTACACGATTTCCCTTGCTAGCAGCAACAAGAATAGGTGTCGTCTCTTCCTACAATATACCAATAAATTATTTTGCAAGAGTGCACTCGACACTATTAGGCATGCAATTCAAAGCAGTGAAATACAAAAAGCACATTTCAGAAAACCTAGTTTAAACATCAGTTATAACTTACTAATAAAGAGCAGTTAATTACATGGTTTGGATCCTCAACTGCAGAAGGGATGATCAAGGACACTGAAGTCTTGGGCAGCATAAGGGCATAAACCACCACTAGCCTACTCCACGTTTCAAGATGAGTGAAAAGCTAACCAAAAGGCACATAATATGAAAATCACAGTGCATTTAAACCCAAACTGATTAAGGTTCATTTGTAACCTGCAAGTGGAGAAGCTACCAAATGCTTGTCTACAAGTATGAGTATCAATTTAATGGACTGTGCTTTTGTTCAATCCTTTTAACAATCAATATCTAGGTAAGATGAATACCCTAATGTGAAGAATTGTGAAATGATAAAGACCACTAACAGGTATTGTTTAATTGACAGTGGCAGTAAGAGCAAATCTATATTTTGGTATGCAAGATCCTTGGCAGATCTGAATTCAGACTATCCCATGTTCATACTAGAAGCAATGTTTTTAACAGAATTTCATCATCTAAATTTGACCGAGTTCCATGAATCTTATGGAACTCATAAACAGAAGCCAAACTATGAAAATGATAGACATGGTTGCCTTAAGCAAGTTGAACGTGAGAATATCAATAACAGGCTAGGAAAAGTCAAAAGCACCATTTTGTTTACATGGGAGTAAAGCAATGTGCAAAAAGCGTAAGTGTTTTTCATTTACATGAATTAATCAATAAAATATATAAAAAAACATATGGAGAAAAAAAAAATTTCTAAAAATAGAATAAATTGATTTTATTATTGATGCCAGAGGTACTGCACACAGACATCAAAATAAATAAATAGCATGCATTAAATCAAAAAATATTATAATAATGGTGTTGTTGTAAACAGGTAGAAAAATTTAGAAATCTTCAGTTCTCGATACCATCAAAGTTTTAAACACCAATCACTGGCAGTCATTTATAACCAAAAACTCAAAAAAGCAATTACTTATTTGAAAAAATCTTTAAATGTGGCATTTTGAATTCACAGCTGTTTTTGTAAAATCTAAAAATTCAAGTCTTCATATAACATAGGTACAAAATAGTGAAAATTAATTCTATTATTTAATGGCAGATGTGGTGCATAGAAAGAAAAATAAATAAATAAACATGCATTAAATCAAAAATTATTACGATGATGACATCATGGGTAAACAAGTCAAATGACTTGGAGATTTTCAGTTCTTAATGTTAGCCGTGTATCGGACTTAGTCGGGTATGCGCCGACGGTTACCACCGTCGGTTAGTTACTTCCGTCAGTCGGGAACGGGTGGCGACGTTTGATCGCACCGTTTCGAGGTTTAGATATGCATTGTACTTTCTAGTTGAAGCATCATGCTCCTGTTGCTATTGTAAATGTACTTCAGTACGGATGATGAATAAAGACTCTATTTGATATACTTGTGATTCTGTAAACGTCTATGCATAAACTAGGTTACCCCATCGGGTAAACATTTGGCGCCGCTGCCTAGACGGACTCGGAACTGGATGGCGTACGGAGACAATGGGACTCTCTATTAACGAAATAAACCCCAAGGCAAATGATGCACGTACGGAACTGTACGAAGGGGAGGATAACCAAACAAGGGAATTCAGAATTCTGTTGCAGGCGGCAATAGAAACGTACGTCCGTCGGGAAGCTTACGAAGAGGAAGTCCCACAGAGTGCCATGTGGTCTACCATCGAGGCCAACCCTGCAGCCAACCGTCTGCTAAATCATCTTCCACGGCTGTTGGCACAAGTCTCATTGGCACAACGCGCTCGTGTGGAGGAAAGTGCTCGGGAGGAACGACAGCAAGCCATCCTCCGAGAGTATCATGAACGCGAGCGTACACGACTCGAAGAGGAATGCGATGGCAAACGCCGTCAGGAGTAGGAGTATGTAATGGTGACCGAAGGGAGAAGGGACACTGGAAAAATAAGAATGACGAGGTCATTCATCTGAATATTGTAATAGAACCGTGAATGAATAAAAAGTGTCCATTTATTTTGCAAAACTTTGTGTTAATATCAGAGTAAAGAAAGCCTTATGCCCAATCAATTAAATAAAAATAGAAATTTAAAAAGGGATCTCGAAGGAGAACAAGCTCTCCGAAAGACAGTCCTCGACCAACAACAAGCCGAGCGAAGGGAA
>MU226236.1:3280314-3325669 GCA_018584345.1 Thuja plicata
CGAAGGAAGTTAGTCCTTAGAAGCAGGACTTTTTCATTAATCAATGGGTTGCTCTATAAAATGGGGCCAGATCAAGTGCTGAGGCGATGCGTGATGGAGGAGGAAGTGCCAAGTGTGCTAAGGGAAGGCCACGAAGGACCACCAGGAGGGCATATGGGTCCTGATACAACAGCAAGAAAGGTACTTCTAGCCAGCTTATGGTGGCCAACAGTATATAATGATGCTAGAGAATGGGTGGTGGGATGCGATACTTGCCAATGTGCAGGAAAACCCCTCAAACGAGATTTTATACCCCTCAATCCCTCCCATGCCCAAAGCTATTCGAAAGATGGGGGCTCGACTTCGTGGGACCCCTAAAAACCAGTCGTGCCGGACGATGCTGATATATTGTGGTGGCCACAGAATACTTAACCAAATGGGTTGAAGCACGCGCCTTGGCAGATAACTCAGCATTAAGCACCGCCAAGTTCATCTATGAACAAATAATAACAAGGTATGGCATCCCAATTCAATTAACGAGCGACAGAGGTGGACACTTTGTAAATCACATCATTAAGCTGCTAACCACCGAGTTCAAAATTTTCCACACACTGTCGAGTCCATACTATCCTCGGGCTAATGGCCAGGCGGAGACAACAAATAAGATTTTGGTAGGAGTTATTTATAAGTCTTGTGGAGTCGAAAGCGAGGATTGGGAGGAAAAGTTACCATCAGCACTATGGGCTTACCGTACATCTTACAAGGTAACCACAGGGCAGACACCCTTCCAGCTTATGTACGGACAAGAAGCTGTGGTACCGGCAGAATTCATGGTTCCTAGCCTACGGATAGCAATTGAAAATAAGCTAGGCGACATGGAGAGTCTGCGGGAGAGACTGTATGCCTTAAATAAACTGGACGAGAAGCGAGCAATGGCACAGTGGACAACAGACATAGCACAGCAGCGAAGGAAGCTCTGGCATGACAAACACCTTCGGAAGATGTTGTTTACACCTGGCCAGTTGGTGTTGAAATTTAATGGGCGGAATGAAATCAAACCCGGCAAATCTAAAGTGAGATGGCTAGGGCCATATAAAGTTTGCGAAGTAGCAGCAAATGGCGCAGTGAAACTATGAACACTTGATGGGCAAGAGATTCCTGATGCTGTCAATGGGTCGAAACTGAAAGTTTATCATGAAAGGCACGAAGGCGGGGACCGGGATCGTCAAACCTATATCTTCGACCGCAGGATGGATATAAAAGATTAATAAAAAAATTAAAAAAATTAAATTAAAATTAAAATTAAAAAAAATAAAATAAAATAAAAAAACCACACGGTGAAAGTCCACCGGACGGTGGTCCACCACACGGTGGAAGTTCACGCACGGTGACTTCACCGGACGGTGGAAGTTCACCGCACGGTGGCTCCACCGGACGGTGGGAGGCCAACCGTCGGGCCACTTCGCCCCCGGAGGCTTTAAAAACGCGTGCGCCCGAAGTTTTAAGCAAACACAACGGCCGAAGGCTTTTAACAACGTGCGCCTGAGGTTTAAACAAAAAGACAGCCAATGTTTCAACAGATGCCAATGTTTGCACAGAGTTGATTATTGCACCATAATCAACGGCCGGAGGCATTCGAAGAAGGTGAGGCTGAGGCATTCGAAGGACGTGCGGTGAACTCAAACAATGCGGCCGGCGGTGTTAAAAAGAATAGCACCGTGGGCTTAAGAAGAACTGCGCCAAGGGGAGAAAGAGCGTGCAGGGTAGAAGGAAAGAGAAACTCTACCATTCCAAACAATAGGAATCCAACCACCAGCATCAAGCTCCTCACGCGTGAACACCTCTGCTATGATGCCACCGGAGGTATAAAACCATAACTAGCGGCCGGAGGTTTTACAACAAAGAGCAGCGCCCGAGTATTTTACAAAAAGACTTGCGTCCAAGGTTAAAATTTTACAAAAAGACTAGTGTTTCCGGCAAAAGTAGTGTTTCCGGCAAAAGTAGGAGGCAACCATCACACGGAGAGAACTTGTGAAACCCTAACCGTTTTTGCAAAGTAGTTATGGAATCTGCGGGGAAAAGGAGATGGAAGGCTCAGTTGGACGACAATTTGAACACGGAGAAAAAGGTAAGGGTTTTGCCCTCGGGAGTCCAGGTGGCCTGCAACATGGGAAAAGGAAAAGCTATGCAGAAGGAACAAGTGACTTATGAATCGGTCACATTCGAAGGGCTTAATGGCTTAGAGTGCCGCAAATGGTGGCAGGACACACCAGACACAGATGAAGTGAAGAGCTTATTGAGGCAGGCGGGTGTACATTGGGCAATTCAGATGCCCTTGTTTCCTGTTAAAAGTTTCGAGCCCACATTGCGCGTAATGGTGAATACCTATGACAGGCACACGCGGAAAAGTACATTTGAGTACAGGAAATACGTGGTTACGGTTTCTTTTGGTCCAGCAGACTTCACTCGGGTGTTTGGCATTCCTGGACGGAATGGGCAGAAGATAGAGATCAAAAAACACAAGATGACAAAGGAGCGGAAAGAATTCTGGATCTGCCGCATTTCTCGCACCCTCACCCAAGCTGAGATGGATTCTATTGTCCGGGCGACAAAGAGCCGTGGCATCAAGAAGAAGTTCGTGGCCAAGGGTCCGTGGAGATGCATTTTGGATGTACTAAAGAGTAGGCTCACCGGGGCCAGTAGCACGTCGGACATCGCCCTTCCACAGATTGTCCACATGAATGGCTTAATGAACAGTGTGGTCTATGATTGGGCCACTGTGTGGTCTATGACAGAATGTACGAGTTCATGACTTTGCAGCACCGTACATTCCACATGCCCCACCATGCCATTGGGTTGTTTCTGGAGGCTACTCTGACCATGCCGCTAGATAAAATGGAATTAGCGCCTCAAGGAAAGCTGGCACTCGGCGAACCTCTTGTGTTTTACTGGAAATACTTGGACACCGGTGGGGTGCAAACAGGGCAGAAGAGGCCACGAAGGGTCATAGAATCTGATCGGGAGGACAATGGTAGAGCGACCACCAAGGAGGGCAGTGACTCCGAGGCTGCAAAGAGTGATTCGGCAGAGGAGGAGGCCGTAGTAAGGTTTACGCCACCTCTTTTATCATCTTCCGCCAAACTGGTTCTTTCAACGGCACCCCTTAGAGAGGGAGTTGCCGAGTCCGAGGTTGCTGGAAATACAACCAAGGACCAACCAGTTGGACGAGGACAGGGACAGCTTGGGCTGGCGGCAGCTGGGGCTCCCACCGTCATCCATGTGAACAGCGTTTCTCTCGAGGATCCACCACCGTCAGCCAGTCCTTCGAAGAAGACTATGAGTTCATGGCTTCAGAAGAAGTTCGACATGACAGTTGCAGAACCTACAGGGGTGGCCATTTTATCTCCCCGCCGGGGAGTACCGCAAGAGGAGGTGCCTAAGGAGGTACAGGTTACAGTGGCCCAGGACTTACAGCCTACCAACCCACAAGGTGGGGACGCCATTGGAGAAGTAGCGGATGTGATTGAGGAAGGCACTTTAGGTGAGCTGGGCGAGGCAGGGGATGACGCCATGGATGTGTTGCTGACGGAGAGGGTTCAGCACTTGGCCGACCGGGGCGCAGGGCCAGAGGATGGAGGTGTGGAGGCATCGTTGGCTGACCTTGTAGTCCGAGGGCGTCGCATGGTGGCCTTAGACGAGGCGCAGGCCCTACAGTTCGTGTCTTCTGAGTTGCGCCGTCTGTTGAGTTTTATGCAGCACGAGTGCCCACGTGTCTTTGGGGAGTGTTTTGGCCAGGGGTCGTGGCTTGATGGAGAGACACATAAGATGCGAGCGGCATGGTCTCTTCCGGTGCCAGTGACCGAGAGTGCAGTCCAGAGTCTCACTCACCAGATTGAGCAGGTGTTCCGTGAGGGTTTCTACGTCTCGGCTAGAAGGGAAACTGCCTTGGTAGCTTCAGAGAGTGCTCGGGAGGAGCTGGCTGCCAGGTTGGCAGTCGTGGAGCGAGACTTAGCCCTACGGATACAGGGGATGGAAGCAGAGAAGGCATCCCGCATCGCATTAGAGGGGCGACTGGCGCAGGCGACAGAGACATTTGAGCATCAGCTGGCTACAGTTACTTCTAAGCGACAGTTTGTGGAGGCTAGTTTGGTTGTGTCCCAGCAGGTAGTTGATGAGCAGCTGAAGGACCTTCAGGAGGCCGCTGTGATGGTCAAATCCGCGCTGGAACTTCAGTCAGTTACCGAGGAGCGGTTGCCAGCACGCACGGCGCAGGTGTACGAGTTGCATTCTCAGTTGGTGCAGTCGGCCTCTTTTGCTGCGGGCCACCCTTCCTCTTCAGGGATGCTTCCTCAGCCCCCTACTTGTACTTCTTGATTTTGGTTGGGTAGTTCATTATTCCTATTTTGTTGTGCTGTCCCGGACATTTTGTTGTCGTCTGAAGACGACTTTTCTTTAGGGGGGGATGATGTTAGCCGTGTATCGGACTTAGTCGGGTATGCGCCGACGGTTACCACCGTCGGTTAGTTACTTCCGTCGGTCGGGAACGGGTGGCGACGTTTGATCGCACCGTTTCGAGGTTTATATATGCATTGTACTTTCTAGTTGAAGCATCATGCTCCTGTTGCTATTGTAAATGTACTTCAGTACGGATGATGAATAAAGACTCTATTTGATATACTTGTGATTCTGTAAACGTCTATGCATAAACTAGGTTACCCCATCAGGTAAACACTTAATACTAAATACTAAATAACAAACATCAAAGTTTCAAACACTAATGACAAATTTTGAAAGCCATTTATAACTGAAAATCCAAAACAAATCATTGGAGTTATTTGAAAATATCTTCAAACCAAAAGGGACATTATAATTTTCGTAAAAATACCCAAAATTCCCATAACAATAATTTTTGGGAGTTTTTTCTAGAACCATAATTCCCAAAAATTATTGTTATAAAAATGCCACATTAGAGTCAATAATTTCTAATGTTGAAACATACAATTCCATTCTTTTGTGGTGCAAGGCCATGAGGAAACATTATGTTGTTGGGTTGTTATATGATGTGGTCAAGGATCTTGACGACAAAATATTCTATCAAATGGTGCCAACATCAGGGTATAGTGGATGACTTCTACGATCAATGGAGAATAGTTTTTGATAAACCACCCAATAATAAACTTAATGTCCCTCTATATTTACTTCGCAAACTATATGTTGAGTTTGTACTATGAAGGCATGTCAACTACTTTGACATGAGCTATTTCTAGGGTGTGGGTAGATGTATGCCCTAGGATATACAAGGCCTGTATGTCCCCCTCCCCCTCATATTGCTCCCCCACCTTTAGCACACATCTAGATGTTCTTGCAGAGGCAGCCTCGCAGAAAATGTTGGCTATTCATTCTTTGACTGGCCATTTTATTTCTCAAACCTCATCACTCGCTCAGCCAAAAGAATTTGATATTATAATCAAGTTTTGCCATTTTTATGAATATTATAATATCTTTTTTGAATTTTTATTTTTTTTCAAAAACCAACTGTAGTGCAAAGGCATCAAAACAAATAAATAACTTGCATTACATCAAAAATTATTGTTATGTTGACATCATCAGTAAACATGCCAAAAGACAGAAATCTTCATTTCTCAATACAATCAAAGCTTCAAACACTAATCACAAGTCTTTTGGGAGACATTTATAATGAAAATTCAGAAAAACAATTGGACTCATTTACAAAAATATTAAAACGTAGAATTTTAAATCACGCAGCTATTTTCTGAAAATTATTGCAGGTTTCATCAGATAATTAGCAGATTTTTCCGCCATGTTAAGCAGTAAACCCAAACCACAGAAGAAAAATCTTCAGCCACAATTACTCGCTCTCTTCCCCAAGTAATGCTAATAACATATTTTGAGTTCTATGATAATGAGAAATTGAGATCTGAGGAAATTAACCTTAGAGACACTCGTATCTAGACTCCCACCACAAGAGAAATATAGATAAACCAAATTATTGCCAGGTCCAGACTGGTTTCTACAAGTCCTTGACTGGCCTAGGTATGCCTAGCATCTTGCCACAAGAGTGCGGGGTTCAGCTCGGCTGTGTTCAAACATACCCGAACCAAATTCACAGGCTCAAGGCAGGACCCTGAGCAGACCTAGAGAGAACATGCTGGAACCATAAAAGCTGTGCTTTAAATGAAAAAACAAAATAGAAGATGAAAGTAACAACTTTCTCTAGTGAAAAGTAGGAGATATTTTCCACAGCAAGTCAAATTGTGATATTGCTATCAGGATTAACTATGTAGTTTCCAAGTCAAACTTATTGACCCATGTTTCATGAGTAGCGGTTCACAAGATAGCATGATAGAACACAAGGAACAATCTTTTTTAAAGCCTAGTGTTCTAATTCGCATCGGATGCTAAGGTAGGAAAACAGAGTAAGCTGGATGTTGTGCAAACTTGACACCCCTTGGCGAAGTTTTGGTACCATCTGCAAATCACAAATATGGATAAGTCCTATGTCATAGGGTTCACAAATATGGATAAGCGCTATGTCAAAGGGTTCACCAAATTTTCAGCTTCAAGTTTGAAATTCAATGAATTTATAATAATGTATGAAAATCTTGAAAGTTTGCCTTCAAATTCGTGTGGTAAATGAGCGAAGGTTTTCTATTAAAATGTGTTTAAAAGCATTTGTATCTTATGGTTTTTTATCTTTTCCTATTTAATACACTCAATTACTTCGATTCCATGATAACTAAGAGCTCTGATCCAAACAACAGGAATGAGAAAATTGTTTATGCACAAGCAAAGAGCAGGATGGAGCTGGTGTGGTTAGGTCAGCTGCCTTGTTTGGGCGGGGTAAGTGTGGTTAGGCAAACAAAAGGTGTTTCTATAAAGGACGAGACCCTGAGAAGACCTAGAGAGAACATGCCTGGAACCATAAAAGTTGTGCTTTAAATGAAAATACAAAATAGAAGATGAAAGTAACAACTTTCTCTAGTGATAAGTAGGAGATATTTTCCACTGCAAGTCAAATTGTGATATTACTATCAGGATTAACTATGTAGTTTCCAAGTCAAACTTATTGACCCATGTTCCATGAGAAGCGGTTCACAAGATAGCATGATAGAGAGCATAAGGAACAATCTTTTTTAAAACCTAGTGTTCTAATTCCCATCGTATGCTAAGCTAGGAAAATGGAGTAAGCTGGGTGTTGTGCAAACATAACACCCTTGGGGAAGTTTTGGTGCCATCTGCAAATCACAAATATAAATAAGCCCTATGTCATAGGGTTCACAAATATGGATAAGCCCTATGTCAAAGGGGTCACCAAATTTTCAGCTTCAAGTTTGAAATTTAACGAATTTATAATAATGTATGAAAATTGTGAAAGTTTGCCTTCAAATTCATATGGTAAATGAGTGAAGGTTTTCTATTAAAATGTGTTTAAAAGCATTTGTATCTTAGGGTTTTTATTTTTTCCTATTAAATACACTGAATTACTTCAATTCCATGATAACTAAGAGCTCTGATCCAAACAACGGGAGCGAGAAAATTGTTTATGCACAAGCAAAGAGCAAGATAGAGCCGGTGTGGTTAGGTCAGCTGCCTTGGTTAGGCGGGGTAGGTGTGGTTAGGTAGACAAAAGGTGTTTCTATAAAGGGCAAGACCCAGGCGCTTGCATTTGTAATCAAGTATAAAACATGCAAAAAAATAATATTATGATCAAACTGAGTAGAGGCGCTTAGGCTCCTTAAGGAAATTGTGATCCCGACATATTGCAAACTAGGCTCCTTAAGGAAGTTGTGATCTAGTTCACCTTTGTCTCCATCTGTATAGTGCACGGCAATTTAGTCCATTTAGGGTTTTCTATTTTTTAATTTTAATACTAAACTTATAATTTATAATTGGTTTCTATTAAAAAACTTTATATTACACATTTAATATAATACTATTTTATTTCAATGTTTTACTTTCTTTTCTAATTTTATTTTTTAAAATTAACATTTAATAAACTAAAATTTTAATATTTTATAAGTTTAAATTAGATTTCAAATTATTAATCTATTAAATTTTACAGATTTAAATTTAATTTAATTTTAGTTTAAATTAAATAAATATAGTATTACTTATTTTTGATAATGTTGTGTATACATTAATTACTTTTTTAAAATATTATACGAAGCAAATTTGAAATTAATGATTTTTTTTTCTGAATTTTTTCTCCTTGTCAAATTCCATTGTTGTCGAACATGAACTCAAACTTGAACCTTGTGACATAGGGTGGTGGATTTTAGTTTAGTAAGCATTTTTTCTTTATGTGGGGTCAGTAATTGGGCAGTTAGGCCCTGCTGCTGTCAGTATAGTGTTTTTGGTATGGTATGTAGTTTGACCATTAGAGACTGTTCACAATGTGCAGATTTATCTGGCTGATGTATTTTGTCGATTTTTCTATTATCTTTTCTATATTCAGGTTAAAAACTAATTAAGGTAGCATTTTATAATTGCTGGGTAGGCAGCTTCAGTTTTAATTAAGGTCGTGCACTTATCTTTTTTTTTTTTTTTGACTTTTTTAGGAGGGTTCCTTTGGCATTGGCTGTTCCCTATATTGAGCTATTTTTGCAGCTTTCATCCTAATAGTAAGAGTAAAATCCAAATCGTTTACTCCCAAAAAAAATTTACACAGTTCTTTTCCAAAAACTTTATTTTTCAGACCTAGATTGATTATTTATCAGAAAAAGTTTGAACTAATAAAATTGAGCTGGGAGACCATGAGATATAGGGGCTTTATTAGCTTGAAGAGAAAACAGCACTTCTGAGGTCCTTTGAGATGGATATTTTCATTAGCTCCTTATTTTGATAAGCTGTTATAATACTCAATATGTAGCTGAAAAAAGAGGTACTAAGTTGCTCCTTTGAGCATCAATCTAGAAAGAGTTTAATGTAATAAGGTCCGGAATCGCGGACCGGTCTGCGTTGGATCTGAGCAGGGTCCGGATCTGGACCTGTGGGTCCATCTGGATCTACGTCGACCAGTCCGTGCTGGATCCTCACAGGGTCCTGTTGATGTGATTTTTGTACTTAGCCAATTTTCCAGTTTAGGGGCGGGAGGATTTATACAAATGTAACATTTTCCAAGTCAGGGGCAGAAGGATTTATACAAATATAACATTTAAGTATATGTCTGATTATTTCTTATACTTAAGTTATATTTGTATAAATACCTTTCAGAATGTTTGAGATAGGTTCCAGCTTCATAGGAGTTAAGGTGCAGATTCTAGACTTTGGGGGTTTTTGACAAATTTGAAAATTTCAGACTCAGCCAAAATTTTAGGATTCAGCAGCATTACCTCCCACAATCCATCGTGACTTTCTAACGTCAAAACTAAAGCTGGAACAAGGATTCTCAAAGGGTTTTAACTCATCTTATCACAAATTGCTTGGTTTCGACTCCATCCCCATGACAGGTTTAGCTTAGCTCTCGCCCACATCCCAGACAGACATGACTTCCCAGCAGGCCAAAATACTCAAACCTCACTTGCCGGACCTAGGGATTTGAAAACTGCCACCAACAAGGACTACCTAAGACCACTACTCCTATCACCAAAGCAATAGAGGGGGTCCCTATTTTCAATGGGGCGATGGTGTGAAAACCTCACAACAGGTTCGTGTTCGGACCTGTGGGTCCGTCTAGATCTGCAAATGATTTTTGTTTTATGAGTAATCACACAAATAGCAAGGCATGAGGATTAGTAGATTATCGAAGCTACAATCCTATTGAGATATGTTGGTGACCCTCTGTGAGCTTCATGTTCATTATATATTGTACTTGCATTTAAAGAGTATTTGTTATGCTATATCGGAATATCCTCTCTCTTCATTTCCTACAATCTGTCTTTATTGTTATTTTATGTTGAATATTTCTTCTTTTGGTTTGTGAAAGATGCCCACTCTCATAGCAAAACAAAAACAGAATTCTTTTGCTGACAGCAACCTCAATGATATTTCATTTCATAAACCAAAATAGAATCATTCACACAGAATGATATACACAGAATAAATCTCCAGAATGATATACACAGATTTCCAATATCAGATGTAAGAGAATATCAGATTTATAATGCTCAATAGTTATGAAGACTTTGACATTTGGCATTGATCAATGATCAAGCATCATAGATTCATACTATGAAATGATTTAGTTTTACAATTATGTATATTTCTCTTATTTTTGTATATATATATACACACGAACCCATACGAATCATAATGGGAAAAAAAAATTCACGAACCCACGAACCGGATTCTCGTACCCGAACCCGTCCCCGAACCCAAACCGGTAACTTAGCTAATTATGTGTTCCTCATTATTAATTCAGTCGAGGGAAATGATTAACCCCAATTTGAAACAATGAGCCACTTACCACATCTAACAAAGATAAATGCAAAAAACTCATTTTCAGGTCCTTTTTTTCATTGTGAATTTGTGTGTACAGCACAGCATATGTGCCTGAGTCCTTGATAACTCTTACTGTTTTTCTTTTTGTATTCAGCTCTTCCACATCTAATATTAAACAGATGGATTCCACATTTTCTCATTTTGTACGCATTGTATGTGGCACCCAGCACTACTTAATAAACCAGAATATTTGCAAACATTTTTGTGTAGCCAAGAATATTACATCATCTCTAGCATTTGCGTCGGCTCCAGCCTCAAGCAAGCAGGTTATCATTTTTTCACTTCCATTGTCTGCTGCAATATGCAAGGGTGTGGCTCCACCTGCAGTAACATTGACATCGGCACCTCTCTGCACAACCATCAACATGAACAGTCAAACAAACTAATAAGTAACCAATAATGGAAGTCTAGGATTAGCAATATTTCTCATATATTAAAGATTTTGATTACAACACAAAGCATGGCATAAAATGAAAAAGAGAAACAAAAAAAAAGAATTAGTAAACAGACAAATCTCTCAAAGAAAAATGCAGTGACCAATTACTAAGCCTTGAGACCAACCTTGATTGCTTAAGTGATAGAGAATGCTCAAACAACATCAGCCATACCAGAAACTTAATCAACTTGGGACATTTTGTTTTACTTCTCAAAGCATTTATCATAGCCATTGCAATTTCACCAGATTCATTATATTATAAGTCCGATGCATGCCCGTATGCTGAAAGAAATTATACCCTCTAAAACAGAAATTATCTTTTGTTGTTTCTTACAAGTACTTAGTAATTAATAAATTATCACAACCACCATACATGTCCTGACAAATTACTTCAATTTAAGATCTCAAGTAAGAAAGCTTAAAAGTTAAGGTGAAGTATCCTTAACCCACCTTAACTCCCTATTCTGATTTCAAAATCCAAGAACTTCCATAGTTTTACAATTGGGGATAGAGATATGAATGGCTGAATAACTTTGAAGAAGAAAAATGCAAAACAACAAACATATGTACCTTCACAAGAAGTTCAACACAATCAAGTGAACCAGCAGCTACTGCTGATATCAATGCAGTGACATTATCATCTGTCTCTGCATTTGGCTGCACCACAAAGGAAGTACAATCACTTAATCCACACATAGCTGAACAATGTAATTTACAGTCAAAATAATGAGGTCAGAAAACAAATCACTGCAATAGTCACATTCGATGAACAAATCTGTCAACTAAATCAACTCCACTATGCCAGACTATACAAAATGTAAGTGATACTATATGCTAAGCCATGAAGATGATACAAATTACCCAGGGAACATATCAATCAGAATTAACAAAAGAATGACTTAAAATTGCTTTGCAAGGAAAGATTCCACATATGACTGTTTTTATAAAAAATCTTAACTTGCCATACCACAGGATAAAAATTGCTTCACTAAAGACACTTCACCTCAGTTCTGCATCCCATCCCCGGAATACATCATAAGTTTCTCTTTTTAAAACACTATATAACATTATCCAAAAAGCAGATTCATATATCATAAAATGATTATAGATAGAAAAGATCTGGAAACCAAAGCTACTCCATTTTGTTTGATTATTCTAACTTATAATGATAGAAATTCAAATTACCAAGTGACAAATTATAGATTAGAATTAATTTTTTCTACCACATACATATCCATATTTAGGTTCTATGTAATTACTTTAGTTCAACCTCTTATGTTGTTAAAAGTTGTGATTAATTATAAAATATTCTTGAATCTAAATAAGTTAGCCACATAAAATAGATTGTTTCTTGTTAGCAATATTTAATTCTCAGTCCATTAAAGTAGATTTTTCAAGTTTTACGAGAAAACTGTAGCAAACTTTTTACGATTTTAGATCAAGCTCTGTGATCAATCATTCAGGCATTCAAACACAGATATTACTGGCATTTGTGATTTTTGTAAATTAAAGCAAGCAGAAGTCAGTGAAGGAGCAGAATACCATTCAGTAGGAGTTATCAAAGACAAAGATGGGGCCAGTTTTTGACACATCAGCAGGGGATTGGTTTGGTGCTAGGGAGAAATGCCAGAGCTCCTTTGCAAATTAATGTGGTTCACAATTCTTAGATCGAATCCTTAAAGAGCCTTTGTGTTGAGGGATAAAGACATCAGAATATATCCCACCTTGTAACTTGTGGATTGAGCTCATGCGAGCTTAGGTATGAACATGGCCAACATCATGAAGTATATAATTAAGAGCGCAACATCAGTCGATGCATATATTTTGTTCACGAGATCTACAACCAACTGGATAGTATTGGGTAAAGTGAACTTTTATAACTTAAACATTGTATAAAGCACCATATGATGATCTATTTCCTTAACATTTGATGAAGAGCGACCTAAGGAGATCAGAGAGCAGAGAGATTCAGTCTATCGTACATTTTCCTTGCATGATCGATTGAAGCGAAAACTCGGAATTCAGCATGAAAGAGGTATTTACATCATCTAGCTATGGATGCATATGTTATTTATGATGTTGTAGACCGACCTAGGTATAAGTTCAAGAAACATCCATTCAAGTATTGTGAAGAAGACCCCGAAGGAGCATTTTCTCGAACACCCTATAGAGTTTTACATGTAGAAGATATTATGGCTTAAATTCATTGTAAGTATGATATATTAGGTATTGATGAAATTTCTGCTGAGATGGAGTATATGACTGATAAAGGAATTGTGAGAGATGAATACAAACATATTGATTAGTTGAGCATCATGAAAATTTTGGATTTGTATGAATTCAACGAAGAAGAATGGTCTAAGATATTATTGAGCAGAGTACATGATTAGTTCATTTGGATAGACGAGTAGCCTGTGAAGATTTGCAGTGATTTGATTCATGAGATTACTGGATTGGACAATACATGAATCATTCCTATTGCAGAAAAACATGTGAAGAAGCAAGTCGAAACCCTAACTCACTCTAAATGGTATATGTGAACAATGACTGTGTATGACATCTTTCAACAAGATGTGAGACTAATTTCTATGATACTTGGCTACAAATTCTACTATAGAAACATACCTAATTCGATATCAGCAGGAGTTATCATGATGGAATGGAGAATGGTGAAAGAAAATGTAAAGTACAACCTATGCGAAGTGTTAGCACAACAATTTTTGGAGTATGTAAAACTGATAAAGAAAGACAGATCGAAGACCTTCTGATTTGGCTCACTATTGGTACATATATTTATACACATTGAACTCAAATTCCCAGGCATGCACCCTAGTGGTTGGAAATCAGGGATACCTACTAGCATTCAGATCACATAGATCTACATAAGACAGAACATGACATGGGTTGATGGTGAATTATTTGTCATGATCAAAATCCTTCAAAGGCAGATGAAAAATAGTTACAGGATCTGATGACATAGTTGAGAAGTACAAGGATACAATATGTTTCATGGTTGAAATTGATTGTGTATGCTTTGAGGCAGTCACACCAAGGAAGAAATGGTGTTATCCAATGGGGTATGAGGTAAGTTCTGAAGTACTTACTATGCAATTTGAACATGTTCTTGCATCTAAGATTGGTACATCAGAAGAAAGATGGGGAACCTATGAGGAGAAATCTGCTAAGGTAAGAGAGGAATAGAATAGAGGTCTGAGGAAAAGGAAAATTGATAGCATTGTGCATGAATGTGGTGTTAAGGCAGGACTGACAGAGGAAGAATTGAAGGAAGTAAAAAGGAAGATGGCAGAACGATCTTCTAGATTGGCAGGTGCTAGTACTTCAGCCCTTCCCACTCTTGAAGTAGTAATGGTAGATAGTCCACCTCCTCCATCACAACAAACATCACAAGCTGAAAAGATTACTCCTAGAGTAAGCACTAGATCTAGCAAGAAGACACCACCTAAGGAACCAAGCATTGTGAGAGAAGAGAAGAAAACTGAAAGTGAGAAACACATATGGAAGCCAGAGATGAGAATGATTGAGAAAAGAGCTATTGAGCAAGGAAAGCTAGTTACAATAAAAAAAATACTATGACAGGTATGAAGAGACAGATAAACTAAATATTGAAGATATTGTGGTTAATCATTTACTTGTTTTCAAAAAGACTCTATTGGAAATTGGGGGCAATGTACCTGAAGACTTATATGGGAGATTGGAGACTAGGAAACAACTAGCACAGATCGAGGATGAAACAATCAGAAATGAGGAAATTTACAATATGCTACCTGTGATATCTTTACAAGAAAGGGACAACATACTCAAAGAATTGAAACCTTTACTGAGAACTAAGATTAGACTACTGAGAATTATGGCAAGAAGATATGATGAAATCACTGAGGAGACTCAGAAAGCACTGGAGAAAATACTAATGAACACTACTCCTGAGGAGACTCCACTGAGAAGAGCGAAGTTGATACACAACCAAATTTCTATGTTTCTGGTGTACCTATAACACTTGACACCTCTAATGATGAGAAAGACCCATTTGCAGAAAGTATGGAAAACACAATTGCTAAGGAAGCAGTGCAGAAAGAGGAAGTAGAGAAGAAGAAAGAACAGAGTGAAGCAGTATCGGATGAAGGACAGAAAGAACATGAATAAAAAGATGAAACCAAAACCGAGGTAAACACATCTTCTATCTCATTGTTGGAAAGGAAAGACAATCCAACAGATGTTGATTGCATGGATGAAGATGAGCTAGTAAAATTGGCTTTACTGCACTTGCTAAAGCCAAGGAGAGATCAGAGCAAAAAGGTGACAAAAAGGATAAGGTAATAACCAGAGCAATTGATACTGTGAACAAATTGCTTCCAGTACCCATTATTTTCCAGCACAGAGATGATATTGAAAACCTGAAGATAACACTTGATGAATTTGATGGTTATTATGAGAGTTTGATAAAGATTGCAGAGAAGGCAGAAAAGAACTACTTAGAGAAGAAGCTATCCGAAGTTTGCAAGTCTATCTCATGGGACTTGAGCATTTTTAAAACTACTACTGCAAACGCTAAGAGTTGCATTGGACATGGAAGGAAACTATTTAGTTACTGCATGAATCCTATCAGGCATGTTCAAAACATTAAAGACATCATTGCCAAGGACAGGGCAACTTTGAACAGTATGATGGACAGTTTTGAAACCTCTTCACAATCTGTAACAGAATTGGACAAGGAAGTAACATAAATTTTGGCAAAACTAGATGTATTGGATATTTAGAAAGGGAGAGTACTGACTAGATTCAATTTGCTAAAGAGTTTAATCACTCCTAAGCTATCTATAATTGAAGCACACTTATCAGACTTGGAGAAGACTACAGATTCATTGACTAACTCTATTCCTACAGAGTTGAAAGAAGTAGAGACTACATCATTTGCATTAAATGGACTAATTCATGTTAGTCAACTATTGCTTAAGTCATGGAGTATTGAAGTGAAGATCTTGGAAGATTCCTTTCAAGACATTCTGAAACTGGTGAGAAAGCACTAAATTTTGTTACTTTGTATGCACCTTTGTCATTATTGTCAAAGGGGGAGAAGAGAATAAAAATGAATGGGAGAAGAGAGAAGAGTAAAATGAATTAGGAGAAAGAGTAAAATGAATTAGGAGAAAGAGAAAAATGTATAAGGGAAGAAGAGAAAAACAAAATAGATAAAGGAGAGATAGTTTTGTTTTGTTGGAACACTTAGTCATTTTTTTTGTTAAGTGTTGCCATCAATGCCGAAGGGAGAGATTGTTGGAAAGTGAACAATTTTGTGTATTGTGATTCACTTTTTGGTTGTCATTTATGGCAACACATCTGGGTTACAGATCGATTCCTATAAAGTTGAGTTTTGGTGACTCTAAAATCGACTAAGTACAGAAGCAGAGATACAAAAGTATTTTGGGTATCAAAGATCGAGATCGATGAGTTAAGGCAAATGAGCTTAGAGGAAGATAGTATGGGGTATGTGTGACCTCCACCTAAGATCGATTTTGTTTTTATAATATTTACAACAATTTAGATAGATTCAAGACAAACAGACAACAACAAAACAATGATACAGAGCAGTTGGACATAAGCGATGATTCAGAGAGTATGACGTGGACTCCTAGCAATCAGAGTTGGATTATGGTTGTTGATAACCTATACTTTGATTATGTAAGAGCACCGACTATGCATTTGATATTTATTTTATTAAATGTATTTTGTATTGAGAGCCGACTATGTAATATTTGGTTAAGAGAGCCGACTTGGTAAAGAGAAAAGATATATATATATGGAGATCTTTTTGTTGAGCGAAGTATAAAAGATGATTGGATGGATGATATATTTTGAGGATATGCGAATGGCAGAGAAGAGGATGAAAAATATTATTGATGAGCTATGAACAGGAACTATCTAAGCATTAAAGATGCTTGTTTTGTTCATTACTGAGAAATTTTTTTAACAAAATTACATTGTAAGAGCTGTAAGCTTAGTTGGCCCCTAACAGGGTGTTGTATACCTTTAACTGGGTTGTTATTCCTTTGACAAGGAAATGTACTATGTAATATTCAACTCCTAACGGGGCTAGGTCTCCTAACAGGGACACTATACTTTAGTGCATGCTTGTGGGTACCATCCTCACCGAGGTTTTCCCTTAGCCAGGGTTTCCTCGACAACAAATTATGGTGTTATGAGTACTGTGTTATTTGCTTATGTTCTTTTCATTTCTGCAAGTATATGGTTAATGTATAATTGGTTGAAAAGTTTTAATAAGTGTTGTAATACTGAGAGGATACTGATTCACCCCCCCTCTCAGTATTACCTAAACCTAACAAAGGATACCCTTGAAAACTATTTTGAGTAGCCTACTTTGAAAATGAATGTAGGGTCAACTACTTTTGTTCACTAAGTGTCAAAGTTGGTTAGTTTTTTGGAATTCAACACTTAATGCTTGTCTTTTGAGAACAATTTGTAAGTCTGCTGACTTACCTGATTATGCTATATTTAGTCCTTTGTTTTGTTGCCAAGTCCTTCATTGTTGGTGTTTCATAAAATTCTTGAAACTCCCTTACTTCATCATTTTAAAATTAGTTTGTAAAGTTCCTGACTTTACCGACCAAGTTCTTTTTGAAGAAAATTTTGCCTTGTTTTCCTTGTAGTCAACAAGTCAGGAAGTTTCCATAATTGCCAAACTTGTTCTTGAGTTCAAGGTTTTCCCCGACTACTCGACTATGAAGTGATGTCAGATAGTCAACTTATTTTGCAAACTTCATAACTAAATGTCATTAGGTATGTGAGTTTGAGTTTTCCCTTGACTACCTAATATCAAAATTCAATGGAGGTGGCATTCTCATTTGGTTTTAAAAGCACTTTGAATCTCGACTATGAATGAAAGTGACTTCTAATAAGTGATACTTGTGGGGCTCAGGCACTCAGTAGAGGAAAATGGTTGAAGTAATATTAGACACATGGTAGTTTATTGCAACTTCATAGGGAAAAAAGAGATATCTGGTAAAGTGTTGCGGGGTTGTGAGGAGCAAAAGATGTAGCATCAAATTTTTGAAATATTTTAATATTTCTTTGCATGACTAAGGTTAGGATTTTTTGACCAAGTATGAGAGCTCTGTAAAAACATGAACGACAATGGAAATAATGGATAACTTGCATTAAAAGGGTCATGAATGAAAAATGATGAGTGTAGGTAATTTCCAAATTGGGTGGCATCCATCAAGGGTTTTAATTGGCTAATAACTATTCGCGATTGGCAACGGTTTTTACCAAACAAACGACTGAAAATTGATTGTTTCAATTTCCCCAACACTCTTGTACTTCAAGAGATGGCATATTTACTACCCTCTTGGTCTCTGCATATGGTGCTCAGGTGTTCCATACTCATTTATGGTTACAAGTGACCTTGAGCATTGTTTCTACGCTATAAAGGACAATTACTGCATACCTACAAGGTATGGTCTGTAATTTTTTACTCCAGAGGCATGGATTTCCTTCTCTGGGTCACTTCATAAATCAAAATGTACAGGCAGGATCAAATCTTTTTTTTGGTATCTGATTTTTTGTAGTTATTGTAACTTGAACACGGTCAACTAAGGGTTTGTTCTCAAGTGTTCATCTCAGTTATGCCTGCACTATAAAGGCAATTTTTTGTAATTGATGAAAGGGTTCTGAACTCAAGGATTTTTATACTAGGTAGATAAAATAGAAATATACAGTAGTTTTCTAGGATAGAGTCTCTTGTTTTATATATTATAAGTTGCAAGTTGGATTAAAATTAATGAAAATCTCAACATGTATTATCTCCTATCTTATTTTCTCATAGTTTTCATGAATTTCTCTGTCCAAGATAGATTAATTCGTCTTCACAAGCTTCATTGTGAATGTGTAATTACATAGTTTAAGATTTATTTCAAGGAAGGAGCGAAAACCTGACCATGGGTTGCAGGAACTACGTGGGAGTGGTAGTGATTTACTAAAAGTATGACACATGTTATGATAGGTTAAATGCTTCTGCAAGTTGCAAGTGTTTAGGAACATATGTGTAACCCTATTATTATTTATTAAGCATTTGACTTTGTCCAATGGTATGAGGCACTAGTATGAATCTTACCAAATCTCGATAACCAAAAGAAGTGATATTGGACACATGACAGTTTATCACAACTTAATAGGGAAAAAGTATATATCCAGTAAAGTGTTGTGGGGTTGCGAGGAGCAAAAGATGTAGCATCAAATTTTTGAAATATTTTAATATTTCTTTGCACGACTAAGTTTTTTGTTTTTTGACCAAGTCTGAGAGCTCTGTAACAACATGAATGACAATGGCAATAATGAATAGCTTGCATAAAAAGGGTTATGAATGAAGAATGATAAGTGTAGGCAATTTCCAAATTGGGTGGCATCCATAAAGGATTTTAATTGGCTAACAACTATTCAAGATTCGCAAGGGTTTTTACCAACAAAGGACTGAGTTTAAAATTGCTTCAATTGCTCCAACGACTCCTCTACTTCAAGAGATACCATATTTACTATCCTCTTGGTCTCTGCATAGGGTGCTCAAGTGTTCCATACTCATTTATGGTTACAAGTGACCTTGAGCATTGTTTCTACGCTACACATTATTGCATACCTGCAAGGTATGGTCCATTCTTTTTTACTCCAGAGGCATGAATTTCCTCCTCTGGGTCACTTCATAAATCAAAATATACAGACAGGATAAAATCGTTCGTTTTGTATTTGAATTTTTGTAGTTATTGTAACTTGAACATGGTTAACTAAGGGTTTGTACTTAAGTGTTTCATCTTAGTTATGCCTGCACTATGAAGGAAATTTTTTATAATTGATGAAAGGGTTCTGAACTTAGGGATTTTTATACTAGGTAGATAAAATAGAAATATACAGTAGTTTTCTGGGATAGAGTCTCTTGTTTGATATATTATAAGTTGCAAGTTGGATAAAAATTAATGAAAATCTCACCATGTATTATCTCCTAACTTATTTTCTAGTAGTTTTCATGAATTTCTTTGTCCAATATAGATTAATTCATCTTCACAAGCTTCATTGTGAATGTGTAATTACATAGTTTAAGATATATTTCAAGGAACGAAAACCTGACCATGGGTTGTAGGGATTACTACGTGGGAGTGGTAGTGATTTACTAAAAGTATGATACATATTATGACAGGTTAAATGCTTCTACAAGTTGTAAGTGTTTAGGAACATATGTGTAACTTTATTATGATTTATTAAGCATTTGAATTTGTCCCAATGATATGAGGCACTAGTATGAATCTTATCAAATCTCAATAACCAAAAGAAGTAATATTGGACACATGGCAGTTTATCACAACTCCATAGGGAAAAAGGAGATATCCGGTAAAGTGTTATGGGGTTGTGAGGAGCAAAAGTTGTAGCATCAATTTTCTGAAATATTTTAATATTTCTTTGCACGACTAAGGTTAGGGTTTTTTGACCAAGGCTGAGAGCTCTGTAACAACATAAATGACAATGACAATAATGAATAGATTGCATAAAAAAGGGTTATGAATGAAAAATGACAGGTGTAGGCAATTTCCAAATCGGGTGGCATTCATCAAGGGTTTTAATTAGCTAACAAATATTCGCGGTTGGCAAGGGTTTTTACCAAACAAAGGACCGAGTATTGATTGTTTCAATTGCTCCAGTGACTCCTCTACTTCAAGCTGCACCATATTTACTATCCTCTTGGTCTCTGCATACGATGCTCAAGTGTTCCATACTCATTTATGGCTATAGGTGACCTTGAGCATTGTTTCTATGCTACAAAGGACAATTTTTGCATACCTGCAAGGTATGGTCTGTTCTTTTTTGCTCCAGAGGCATGGCTTTCCTCCTCTGGGTCACTTCATAAATCACAATGTACAGACATGATTAAATATTTTATTTGGTATCTGATTTTTTGTAGTTATTATAACTTGACCGTGGTCAACTAAGAGTTTGTACTCAAGTGTTTCATCTCAGTTATGCCTGCACTATAAAGGTAAATTTTTTTAATTGATGAAAGGGTTATGAACTTAGGGATTTTTATACTAGGTAGATAAAATAGAAATATACAGTAGTTTTCTGGGATAGAATCTCTTGTTTGATATATTATAAGTTGCAAGTTGGATAAAAATTAATGAAAATCTCACCATGTATTGTCTCCTATCTTATTTTCTCATAGTTTTCATGAATTTCTCTGTCCAAGATAGATTAATTCGTCTTCACAATCTTCATTGTGAATGAGTAATTGCATAGTTTAAGATTTCTTTCAAGGAAGTAACGAAAACCCGACCATGGGTTGCAGGAACTACGTGGGAGTGGTAGTGATTTACTAAAAGTATGATACATGTTGTGACAGGTTAAATGCTTGTACAAGTTGTAAGTGTTTAGGAACATATGTGTAACCCTATTATGATTTATTAAGCATCTGAATTTGTCCCAATGGTATGAGGCACTAGTATGAATCTTATCAAGTCTCAATAACCAAAAGAAAAAAAAAACAAGGCTTCTTTTTTTTTATGTATGTAGTAGAAGGATTAAAGCATGGTTTCATACTCTCAAGATGCTATGAGTTGTCAAATTATCAGGATTGAGCCAATTTTGTGTTTAGTTTGAACTGCATTCTGATTTACAAGGATTTGAGAGTAATCTGCTAGGTTTATAACATATGTTGTCCCTTGTCTATATTTGTTGATATTGTATAGGGTGCACCCGCCCTGGTTTTGCAGAGCTCAAAGTAAAGAAGATATTCCTTATTTCTAAGGAATTCCCAAGCAAGTTGGTTGCTACTTTTAGGTAAACAATTATAGATGAATGCAAATCCTTAGGTTTATCTCAAACATCAATTGGAACGCCAACAATACTTGAGAAACAAAGGACACCACCTTAGGTGAAGGCAAATCCTTAGTTTCACAATTCTCTTTTTAACATGACCACAAAATAAAGTGGAGTAGTAAATGCCATGTCCCTTAGCTGACGATTTTCATTAGCAACAACATAATGTACGAGCTTATGTTTCCATCTTTTGATGCCCTTTCTCTCAGTTCTACCTTGTGAGACAAAAGGTTGTGTCTATGCATCCATGTGTTGCAATCCACTGCATCTTGTATTATGTGTTTCGTATGACTTGCCTTCTATATTTGTTGTGATTTTATCACTAACATATCTCTATAGTGTACCACTCAAAATAATTTGTGCCTATCAAGGATTTGAACTCTTGACCTTCTCATACGATTACTACCGCCATTATACTTGACATAACACAATCTTATGTTTGAGGTCTATCTGTCATGCATTCAGCATCCTTTGTTGAAATTGCATAACCTAGTATTTTTATGAGATCACAACGATCACTACCATACATGGACATAATATCCATTGCTAATGAAAATATAGATGATCCTTCAAGAAACAACCATCTATCCATTAATTTTGTATTCAAATCTGCCTTAACAAGGAAAACTGCTTCACATCCTCCTTCAAACATGAGGAACAAATACAATCCACACTCATCTATAGTTAGTACTCAAATGATAGACACATAAACACTGCAACCAATAGTCAGTGGTCACAAAAAGTATAAACATCTAGTAATCACTTACAAAACAATGATCTATGTACTCTCCTACACTAATCTTAATTTGTAAAAGATAAAAACTCATTTTTAGCCCTTATATAATACCATGATTAAAACTCATGATTACATGTGCTATATTACCATTTTGACGTTCAAAGAGCAAAACATAATAATTTTGACAATGATAATATTATTGTAGACATATGGTTTCCACGGTGCATAATGTTATAATTTAAGGCTTCTTGAATTGACAGTGTGTTTTTTTGGTTCAACGTTTCAGATCAAACTCCACGATACATCATTTCGATCTCTTGTTGACTATCTATTCTTAATGTTGAATCCTCGAGTTTAATTCGAAATGTCTAAAAAAAACACACATAGTCAATTCCATAAATTTTGTATATCAATAATATTATTGTTTCCTTAACAATTTGTAGCACAAGTACCTTCCCCGAGGAGTTGAGAGTAGTCCTATATTAACATCACCATATATAGACCTAAAAATAAATAGTTGATATAATAAACTATGAAAGCTCCATCCTTTTCTCTTCCTTGTAATTTGTCAACACTAAAACCACCTAGAATGGTGGACTGCCAACCACCTACAATGTGGGTCAAACCAACCACGATTCTAACAACTTTTTAGAAATCAAATACCTATACGAAGTTAAGAAATCAAATTTCTCCATTAATCCTTAAAAAGTGGATGGTTTGTATATGCCACAAAAGGGAGACTCTTATTGGCTGCCTGTGCAAAAATTAATCACCTGTTAAGTATGGCAATAAATATTTCAATATTTCTAAATTTTAACATTTGCGTGCCGTGCGGGACACTACCTAGCTACATGATGCCTTGCGATTTCCGCCGCCCCATCAGATAATTTCTTAAATATTTGTTTTTATTTAATTTTCTCTTGAGAGGAAAGAAAGGAATCTTCTCGTGATTTAAGAATGTGGGACCCACTGAAAATTGGAATCATTGAAAACTTCTTTGTTTTGTAACGACAATAATTAAAGCTCACCGCCTGCCGATGGGAAGTGGGCCCAAGACAGCTCATAATGAACACATGTCACGTAATGATTAGGTGGACCCCTCGTTTAGCTCTTCTTTGCGTCAGCGATGACGTGGAGGGCCAGAACGTCGGGATGCGTGTAGAAGCGGTGCGAATGGTCTCAGCGGCTATAAGTAAACACCTTCCTCCTCCCTATCTCATATACGATCTTCCATTTCGCTCGCTTGTTCAATCGTTCGGTGATTTCGCAAAGGCTCTTTTTAGAGGTATGTCTCTCTTTCTTCTCTTCTTTTATTGTTGATTCTGGGTATAATCGGTTTCAGATTGGTCATATTAGGGTTTCTGTATGATTTATTTGACATTTGAAGGTTTGGGTCCCTTTTGAAGAGGATCATTTTGGGGTTTTTTGAGGGTCTTCTGTCTCTGTATGATTTTTTCGGCATTTGAAGGTTTGGGTCCCTTTTGAAGAGGATTATTGGGGGTTTTGAGGGTCTTTTGTCTCTGTATAATTTATTTGACATTTGAAGGTTTGGTTCCCTTTTGAAGAGGATGATTGTGGGGTTTTTTGAGGGTCTTTTGTCTCTGTATGATTTTTTCGACATTTGAAGAGGAGTGATTGGGGGGTTTTTTCTGACTATCCTTTGTTTCTTTTGGGTGAAGGGTTAAGCAGAAATTTTAGGGTTAGGGATTTTGCTTTTGTGAATGGTGGGTTTCATATTCTTTGTCTTCATAAAATCCTTAAGTTGATTCGGTGCAACTGTCATTGTTATTTGTAATTTTTCTTGTTTCCGCAGTTTGATGTAGTGGGTATGGCCTGATTGTTAGTTTTTGTATCTATTTTGTAAATTAATTTTGTTTTTGTTATTGGTGAGTATTTTTATGGGGAAAACGGGGGTTTGATGGTGCTTACCTGCGTTTTCTATCGGTTTATTTTGTGATTTGTGTATGTATGGGTAATTTTTCATGTTACCGCAGTTGGGGATTGGGATCAATCGTCTTATTTCCTTCAATCGCTCGATCCTCTTACCGTAAGTGAAGCTATTGAGGCGGAGCAGCTCCAATTCCAATTTTGAACTTGGCAACCAAACGGAGAAGATGGATTGATTCATTCATCTTCCAGGTCAACCAAACGGTCCAACTATATCCGGAAGATGCAAAACTGGAATTTCAAAACCCTATTTTGAGATAAAAGGTTTTGAATCCAATTCCAATTCCTCAAACAAACGGGGCCTTACATTTTTGTTTGTTCCTTTCACTATGGCAGATTGTGAGTTTGCAACAAATCAAATATAGAGGTGCTTTAGTGTTTTCTTAATGAAAAACTAACATGTTTATCTCTGGTTGTCCTTGTCCTTGTTTAGCATAATTACTAATGTATGATTGAATTTGCATATTGCATTGTGAGATCTACAAGTTGTGTAGTTTTATAGGCCATTTATACTAAAAGGTTGCATAGATAACTCAGATGTGGGCTATCTAAACTTGTTGATATTTCAATGTGGATACAAATTTTGTTTAGTTGGCTTGGTATGGATGGCCTAGTTCAATTGTTTTGTGATCATTATGAAGTGGAGTGATGGTGTTAGCTAATATACTTGTGTTGTAGGACAAATTTTTTTACTATATGGTGCAATCATGTGAAACTTAGTGGAAGCTTGATGCAATTGGAGGTGTTCGTTAGCTAATATACTTGTGTTGTAGGACATAAATTTTTTTACTATATGGTGTAATCATGTGAAACTTAGTGGAAGCTTGATGCAGTTGGAGGTGTTTGTAGCATCATGCAAGTTCCTTGTAAGCTTACAGATTTTGCATGACATGATTGTTTACGTAAATACATTGCCCGTGGTGTTGGATTGGTTCCTGATGCAGGGGTTGGCTTACCTTCTTGGTTTGGAGATCTTGGTTCTAGTTCATCCTCTAGAGTTGTTAGAGTTGCAATTAAGTGTATTACGATTCAATGGGAGCTTTGGCAATGATGTAAATTCATCCCTTGGTAATGGATGATCTTTTGTAGTGATTGTTGATGTCATAGATAAGATCTTGGATTATGATTCTTGTATGCATTGAGAGTTCTTCGCCATCTTGAGTTCTATTGACAAGAGAAGGATATCTTCATGTGTTTTAATGTTCACATCGTGGTACCATGGAGAGCTTTTGGAGTCTTTGGTTGAGAAGTTGGTCATGATTTTCAACTTGACAAGATATCCTTGTTTACAGGATGGTTGTTATTGTGCAATGGTGGACTCTTGAATGACCATTAGAAGCAAATATATAGGTGCTCTTAGGAGCAAATATGTTCATTTGGGGCATGCAATCTTCTTTTAAGGAGATGTAGATCATAATGTCATGAAGAGTTTCTAATTTTGTATTGATTATGCAATTGGAGCTTCGGGGGCAATTTCAAATAATCTAATTGATGAGTGGTACGATCATTTTGCTTGTAAGCTTTTCTGCTTATTGCAGCATTAAACTGAAATTTAGTAGGCATAAGTTGATCAATTATACGGTTATTTCAGATTTGGGTAGTGCTAGAGATTTCTTATTTCCTTGAGGTCATGTACCGAGAAAATTACTCTTTGATGAGATTTCAACAGGAAGCCCAAGGAGCCTACACTTGCATCAAACATGAGTTCAATATGGAATTGTCAATGGGTTTGCTCTTTGAGAAAGTCATTGTACAGTATATTTTGGAGGAGTAATCTCATTCCCTACTCTTGGTCCTCTAAATGGTTAATCAATTGATAGGTATTGCCCAACTTATATTTAGATGCATTTTGTTTTATGCTTTATTTTCTCATTGGAATAAGTCTTGAGCCAAGCATGTTCTTTATGATGGCTTATTTCAAGATTGTTTGGCACAAATTATTTTTCCTTGTGTCTTCATATGGGAATGAGTCTTGGGCTATGGATATCAGTTCTAGAGGGGTTATTTGAGAAATCTAGAGGACATTTTCTAGCATTCTTTCGTTTTTAGGAATGGATCTTTTGGTTTATTCTTCTATCGGTTTCGGTGGCATACATGGTCTACTGATTCAAGTTATATGTTAGACCTTTGAGTTGAATGATTGGACGTCGATAAGACTTTCCTATTTAAAGTTTTGTGAAAGAGATCTTACTTCTCATAGCTTGATCACTTAGAGGTGTTGGTAGAAGGACCTACTGCATGCTTTTGATTTGCAGATTCTCTCTTATGGTCTTAAGTTTCTTCTTGGAGGTTCATGTAACATTGGAGTTGAGGTTTTTGTGGAGCTATTATGATCAATATGTATGTGGTCATGTGTTGCTATTAAACGTTATTTCTTTTTAATAACAACATTGGGGTTCTTTAATATCTTTCATTGGTTAAACGTGAAGAAATTGGGAGAGCTATGTATACTAATGGTGTGAGTTACATGTACCAGCTTTGTTTGCAAGTTTATGTATCAATGCAGACATTCCTTCGCATGACATGATATTTTTTTATTTTTTGATAGTTAAATAGTTGGGTTTGGCCAGCTCCCTTTATATTGATATCAGAAAAAAAGAGTACATTGTTTTGCAAAAAATAACCATTTATCATCAGCTACTTTCAACCATACCCGCCTATTGTAGTATGTGAAGACTATTACCCACCAAAGATCTACAAGCCGTCTACCAAAAATGGTGGCTTCTATACATATACCAACCTCAATACCCCTACATGATACCCGTCACTAAACCACACATACACACACTTTAACTAGAACCACCAAATAGTAGGAAACAAAAAAAAACTAATACACACAGACCCCACAAGCCTAACAGAGCCTTCCGCGTTTCTTATCCCACGGGCCACGAAGGTCTATGAACAAAGGACTTTCAAGGCTGATTGGAAGGTGACATTCTTCCTGTTGGCATGGGCCGCTCTGGCTTTGACAAGATAGTCCCTCTTGCACCTCTTGTGCGTCGGGCCTGGCAATTTCCTCCATGTCCCTCTCATCATCTGCCCACCAATCTTCTCCCAAGTCTGGCAACGAAGGGAAATTCAAGTCGGCCAACTCCAAAGTGTCTCCGTCTGGCACCTAGTAACCCTCTTTTTGTTTGTACTTCTTCAACCAAGCCACCGTTGGTGGTGGGAGGATGGTAGCCACCTTCTACAGGAAAGTCAAATTCCTATCTATGTTGCCCAGCCTCTCTTTCAACTCATCCAAATCCACAGTGATAATGAGGGGGGACCTCTTAATGACAACCTTGAAACCCTGATATGGCCCAAGATAATATTGTTGAGCAACAGGAATCATGTTTTGGGCATCAGCATTATCTAATAACGCGTCAAATTCCCCCAAATACTTGTGCTTGAAGAGCCTTTGGCATGAGTTCTTGGCCTTGGCCTTCGCCACACCTCTGGTAAGAGCGAAAGCCAAGAACATGGTTGTGATATCAGTGTTCACCCTGTACTTGTGACAGGTCCACAGGCACTCCGACCCAAACACCTCCTTAACCACATGTAGAATGAACAGATGCCTGACCAAGAGCATTCGCAGCAGGCGTTTATCCATCACTTCACCTAAAAAGGCCACCATGTTTCTTGTAGACTCTCCAAACAAATGGGGGTGTCCATACCTTGTTATGCTTTTCTAACTTCAAAAATTTGTGACTCATCCCACTAGTTGTGGCTATATAGGCGAGTAACATATGTCATAAATGATCCAAATCTTTCCCCAGATTTTGCGACACATACATTCCATAAAGAAGCCATATTTTCCAGCGTAGCTTCCAAAAAATGTCATAATGACGTTGTTTCAGTCGTGTCACCTTCGTACTCATAAAGGATCACCACCTTGTCCGAAGCAAGTTGTCATGAGATATTTGCACCATTGTCATTAATGAGATGTCATAAAATCCTTCATATCACTATTTCCACACCTGCTTGCCGTTAAACCTATACACCAATCCATAGTCCGAAAGTTTCTTGCCCCATATTCTGGTTGTTTCTGCTCTGATCAGGTCCAAGTTCGGGAGAGTATACAATGTCAGGTGGCTTTCCCACGAGTCTTCCCAGAAGTGGGTTTGTCCCCCATCATTTACTTCCCATGTGATGTGCCTTGTGATTATTTTCTTGCATTCTAAGATGAAATTCCAAATGGAAAACCCCCTTGGAGGATCAAGTGTATTCAAAATTCTAATCAGCTCATCAGAATCTAGATATTTACTTCTCAGTATTTAGACCCATTTCCTGTTACCATCTCGGTAAAGGCTCCATACCAGTTAAGCACCCATGGCTAGATTCATATTGTGAATCTCTCTGATGCCAGCCCCTTTAGCACTAAATGGTTTGCATATATTGTCACATGACAGCAAAGGGATTTTGTTCAGATCCTCTGGGCCATTCTACAGGAACCTTCACATTATTTGCACTAACCCATCACCCACAACCTTGGGAATTTTCATATATGACATTGAGTAAATGGGACACCTAAAATCTCCGCCGGAAGCAGGCAATTTTTAGGTCTAAAATTCTAGCTATATATCTTTGCAGACCTGGTTGCACATTGAGAAAAAATACCTCCAATTTTCTTCAATCAATTGACTACCCAGAAGCCCTAGTATAGTTGTCCAGGGTGTTCTTAATGATTCTTGCCTCTTCTCTACATGATTTCCGAAAATCGTATCATCCTTAAACTGTTGGTGGGTGGGATTCTCAATGCCAAGACAGACTTCCATACCCTTCCATCTACCAATTTTCCTTTGGTACTGGATAGCCATGATGATGAACAAAAATGGGGACAAAGGCTCCCCCTGCCTTATCCCCCTAGATGAAGAGAAGAATCCTTGTGCTACACCATTTACAAGGACTGAGTATTGAGGGTTCGAGATACAGTTGGCCACCCAACTGACCCAATCTGTGCCAAAGCCAAATTTTTGGAGAACACAGATTAGGAACCGTCTATCCACAAGATCATATGCTTTGAGGACATCTAGTTTGATAATCATGCTAGGAACTCTGGCCTTCCTGGCTGAGTGAATTGCCTCATGGGCAATGATTATACCTTCCACAACTGATCTACCCAGTGAAAAGCCACTCTATTCATCCAAAATTATCTTGTTGAGGACCTTCTTTAATCTGTTCAAAATAATTTTTGTTATGATCTTATAACTAGTTTTGCACAATCATATGGGTCTGCAGTCTGTCATTGTTTGTACTTCTTTCTTTTTCGATGTTAGATTTAGGAATGTGTGGTTGAAGGATCCCATCATCACCTTGTTTCTTCTTGACTCCTCAACTGCCTTATGGAGGTCAATGCCAATGATATCCCAAAAAGCCTGATAGAATATGGTCGGGAATCCATACGGACCAAGAGCCTTGTCTGCTCTAAGCTGAAAAACTGCCTTCTTGGTTTCCTCCAGGCTGATAGCTTTGCAAAGTTTCTATTATGTTCTTCATTTATAAGGGTAGGAATATGGCTCTGAAATTCATCCCTACCCTGCTCATTTTCCACCATTTCTCTATTGAAGATTTCCTGAAAGTATTCACCGTCATTTGGTTGACCTCCTCGGTCGTGGAGGCTCTAGTACCATCCACCCTAGTTATCTCACTGATTTGATTTATGCTTCTATTCGCCATTGTTTCTCTATGAAAGTATTTGGTGTTTTTATCCCCTTCCTACAACCAAGCTTCCCTGGACCTCTATTTCCAGAAAATTTCCTCCCTCTTCATGATTTCTTCAAGTTCTAATTTGAGCACCCGCTCTTTCTCAAATTCTTCAGCACCCATACCCCTTTCCATGCAAAACAACTCACCTTCCACCCAGATCTTCTCCTTGAAGATATCCTTGAAGTTAATCTAATTCCATTCTTTAAGCTTCTTCTTGAAATGTGACAATTTCTACTTAAACTGATACATTTTTGGCTTATCCCTGCACTGGACTTTAACACCACCATCCTTTTATGAGGTCATGGAGGGACTCATCTCTCAACCACATGTTTTTAAAACGGAAGGGAGATCCCCCTTTGGGTTGCTCCTTATTGAAAGATAATTGAACAGGGAAGTGATATGGCCCTGTGTATTGGAGTATCATTGACTCAAAGATGTCTTGGGATTCATCCCAGCCTCTAGTTACAAAGAAACGATTCAATTTCTCTGTAATGCTGTGAAACCTTTTCGTCTATTGGTCCAACAGAATCTTCCATTTTTTGATACAATTTCCCTCAAGTTGCTATTATACACCCACTCTTGAAAGTCTTGTTGAACCCTAGAAATATTTTGCATACCCCCTTGCTTCTCTGAGTTATCCAAAGTGGCATTGAAATCGCCTCCAACTATTGTCGGAGGATCAATATTCTAATCCAACCAAACCTTGATCTCCCTCCACACAGTTCTTTTCACCAAAGTGGAAATTGGCCCATACACATTTACCACTTGGAATTCCTTGTTTCTACTAAGGATTCTGCACCTAATTGTCATCCAAAATTGGCAGCTCTTAATTAGTGAGCAAGAAACAGTCAATTCCATACTATTCCAATTCCTCCTAAGGCACCAATTGCTTGTACAAGCAAACCTTTCCACTTCTTCCATGCTCTCATGCGTGTCTCACTATCAACCTTATCCCAATTGGTTTCTTGTAACAGTATAATATATGCCCCGCTCTGATCTATTTGACCCTTGATCAAGCGCCACTTGCTAGGTGTATTGATGCCCCTAGCATTCCAGGTAAGGAGGTTCATTGATCCTCTAGAAAGACATACTCCTTCTCATTCCTAAGTTTCATTTGGCCTTTTGCACTGGCAGCCATTGCCAGTTTTGCAACATTCGCCTTGCGACCCATTTTCTTTAATGTTGTTACTAAAGGCTTCTTACATTTCGAAAGTGTTTGTTCAATGCCCAGTTCAACCCCAGTGCATATCTATTCATTGTTTGAATCCACATCCCCATCCAAATCTATATCCTCAAGCCCTTCTACCTCAGTTATCCAATCATCATTTGATCCCCCATGCCGGTTGTTATCAGTACACTCTTGTTCTCCAGCACCATATGTATGTTTCAATGCCTCTTCCATGTGCATCTATGGATTTTCCGAGGATACAATAGGTGTTTCTTCATGGATAGCTATGTTCGAACTCACTCCTTGAAAAGGATCTTCCCCGGGAGATTCCTTATAAACAATCAGCTGAAGATTATTTGCAGCAGCATCTTGATCCGAAGTCATCTCTTGGTTTTCCATGGGGATGTCCTTTGATTCTTCCTCAACCGATTCATAGTTAACATTGTTTGATCCAGCATTCCTACCTGTCACTGCCTCCGCACTTTCTAGGTTTGTAGGGATCTTGATTTCCTCCTCCAAACATTGTTTTTGCAAGGAAGGCTGAGGGTAGTCAGCCTCCTAAATCACCCTTTGTTTCCAAGTGCCCCAATGCGTCTACAATTCTATCTCCTAAGGTATTTGTTCAGAAGGTGGGATTTTCACACAAAATCTGGCATAATACCCATGTGCCTCATCTACTATGATACCATCAGAAGCTTGGAATTCCCCCAACCCTTTGGCTATATCTTTTAGGACCTCTATATCCCAATATTCACCTAGAAGGTCATAAAGCCTGAAACAAACTGACTTCTTGCTAAATTCAAATTTCCAAGGCTTAAAGTTTGGTTCCCATTTCTCCAATAGTAGTGCTTGTCCATTAATCTTTTGACTGCCTTGCCTTAGGATTTTATCCCTTTCTTGTGTCGTAGGCAAAATCAACATAAAGAAATTGTTTGGCAGTTTTTGCAATTGAAAATCATTCCCCTAATTAGAAAAGAGTCATTCATATAATTTTTTTGATTCTATGCTACCCCCACACCATTTCAAAATCAAACTAGCTTCTTGGTATTTTCTATTGATTGTTTGATTTGTTCTTGCCTAAGCTTTATAGGGATACATAGGATTTCAGCAGGCTTACCTGTAATATCCTTTGCTGCTGCTTGCTCCCTTGTGACCGATGATTTTGCCTTCCATGCTTTGCTGGTTCAATTGAAAGGGTTGATAGGGTTTTTTTCCCGCCAATTTTTTGATGTGTCCGCATTTTGCCCGTACTGTCCAACCCTTTTTTGAATGGCCTCCAGAACCTGGAATTGATATTTCGATGATCGATCTTCCTTTTCTTAAAATAATTTCGGCATGGTGTTGGGATTTTCTTGCGTCGCATATTCCAAGTTTGTGGTGGCCACTACTTCCTGATGCGATTTTCCCAAGATTTGTCAACCCATTTTCCATTCTCAAATACCTATTGCAGTCGATGCCAGGATTTGTCGACCCATTTTCCGTTCTCAAAATCCCATTCCGGTCTATGCTGGGAATTTCCTAGATTCGTATGACTGCCATATGCTCTCCATCCATTGTTGATTTTATCCCTAAATTCGTTCATGGGGACCTCCCGTTCTATCTAATCGCCCCATTTTTCCAAACCTTGTTGCCTAGCCCAAGGTTCATGTTTGTTATCTACCCCTCTGCATAGTTCGCTATCATGATAGGATATGATGTTCAGAGCCCTAGCCGAGTCGTCCTCTTGCTGTCCCTCGATCGCCCGCATCTCGCGCCTTTGCTCTTCTGCCCTATACGCCATTTCCACCTCACGCACAACGTGATATTGATGACATTGCAAAACCTTTCATGTGAGTGCCATTAGGGGACTTTTAGAGATGTTGATTGATTTCAGATTTCACATTACCCATGCAATGGATTTCTAGGTTATTAAAATAATGTAATGTTTCTTTAATGATCACCTTAGTTGTCTTTGATAGTTTCTATTTTCGTCTTTAGTAAATCGTCTTTGTAAATCTAGAGGAGCTTTCATCTCCTCTGTTTAATGTAACTTTGATTTACAGTAACATAGTATCACAACAGGTCGATGGGTTTCTTTAGAATTTGGCAAACTTTTTAAAAGAAAAATTTGTAGCCCTTTTTTAGGAAAAAAGGGCTTGAATTTGACGGCTTTCGCACTTAAAAATTATGTTTTTGTTGGGTGGCGTTTTTGTGGAGGTCCTAAGAAGATTCGAGGGTTTTAAGCATGGGATTTCTGCAATTTTTGCATTTTTTTCGACACCATATCTCTGTAGAGGGGTTTTCCTATGTTGTTGGGTCAAATTGTTAAAGGTGTTACGTTTGTGTTTTCCGTGACCTTCGTTCTGTGATGTGGCACCCACAAACTGTGTTTCGCGTTATTTCTTCATGCAAAGTTTTTTTTTAACAGAGTTGGTGTTTTTGATCCCTAGTTTCTATATTTGAGGGTTTCTGGAGGCAATTGTTTGTTTGCGTTTCATCTTCTCCAAGTCGTGTTTTCAGCCACACGTTCGTTTGCAATGATCAGCCTTTTCAGATGGTTTTTGGGCCATGTTTTATGCTAGACGGCAAATTTTTGGTACTCCTTTCTATGCGCGCGACTTGTTTCTCTCCTACAATTGTCAATTTTTTTGTGAGCGTCATTTTTGGCCAGAAATCGTCATTGCTTGTGGTGCCTAAGGTTTCTAAGACCCGCACAGCTTAGATCTAAGCATTTTGGCCAAGGTCTCGAGACTTCTGCAGATTTTCGTTTTCACCAGCTAGAGCTTCTGCATTTCGAGTTTATGATCTTTTCTTTTATACTACGCTCTGATTATCTGTGACCTACGGTCTCTAGGTCTTTGAACCAGCAGATGTTTGCCTCGGGATTGGTCACCTTGAAATTTGTCCCTTGTTCGTCCCTTGTGAGAAAAATTTATAATGGGTTTATAATTGTTTCCCTTTAAAAAATTGAGGTTTTAATATTTTTTTCCTTAAAAAATTCTGTTAGGGTTTTATAAGTTTTTGTCCTTAAAAAATTGTCTGGTTTTGATCAATTTTCACCTCAAAAATTGTGTTTAGTTTTTTCAAATTTTCTCCTTAAAAATCGTTTTTGGGTTCCGTAATTTGCACAATTGAAAATTTGGATGGGATTTTTTTTTGGGTGGTTTTAACCCTTTTGTTTTAAATGATGCTTTGAAAACTTCAATTTTAGGGTTTTGTCGGTTTTTCCACAAAAAAACGTGGCTTCTTGCAATCTCTTTTGAGTCGTAGTGCTCATTTGCAAAAATACTTGGCAAATCATGGTATCTTGCAATCTGTTTTGGGACATAGTGCCCATCTATAAAAGGGTTTGGCAATTTTCCTCAAAATCGTGATTTTAGTTTCATATTGGTGTCTCTGGCTATAGAGAGTGATACCTTTGTTTCCCAACATCAGGTTGGATGGATTTTTGGTTATCTTGGTCATTTGCAAAAGTTTTACAGAATCAAGGAGGGTCTCAACAGTAGCCTAATTTTGTAGAGCATTCTGACGAGAAGGGAGCAGCCTTCTCTATGTATCCATGACCAAAAGCCTTGCTCATATTAGTCATCTTAAAATAATGTATTGTTTCTTTAATGGTCCAGCTTAGTCGTCTTACGTAGTTTCTATTTTTGTCTTTAGTTCACGATTGTTTCTTTTAGAAACATCGTCTTTGTAAATCTATATAAGGAGCTTTTGTCTCCTCTGTTTAATATAACTTCGATTTACCGTAACATAGGTTGTATAAGTGTTCTTTATTGAATGTTCACATTATACTATAGTGTTGAGGGTCTTGAGGTTTTCTATCACATGTTTGTGTGTTGTTTCCTTAAAGGGCTACTTTATGCGAGATAGTGTATATACATGGACTTGTGGTTGTGGTTGTTGACTAGATTGGATTTGTTGACGACAAAAGGTCTATTATGATTGGTATACCTTGGTTTTGAGGTATGGTTAGTTACATGGTTAGCAACTAGTTGTGGTTGCTATTCCACCTATGTGATTAATTCTTGGGAGCTACTTGCACATATTTGTTATCATTGGATTCAGTGATTGTGTGATGTCCCCTCTCTCGAAAAGAACTTAACAAATAAATAATAATATTAAACTATAATAAAACTAAAATATCAAATAAATAATAACATATACATAATCAGGACATACGCTCACCATGGCGCGCGGGAGCACCTCTGGAGGTAATGGCTATGAAGGAGATAACCCTTGCAATGGAGGTTTCGACAGAAGCAAGCTAAACTTCAGAACGCAAGTGGGGTGGCAGAAGGGCAGACAAACAGATTTATGGAACCAAGGAAAACAACAATGGACTTCTAACTAAAATATTAGGCTTTCAGGCTTTCAGAAGGAGAGATTTCGCGGCCCATATGAAAACCCTAAACATCAAGCTTCCTATGGAGGTCAGCGACAACCAAGAGCTAGATGGATCCCTCCTAGGCAAGATCATGCGCGCATCCCTAATCATGGAAGGAATGGCAGTGGCAGGGATAATGGAATCCCCTCATTTCATAATAGAAATGAACATCTAGGAATACCCAACAACTTCCATTTCAAATAGATTGAAACGAAGTTTTGGCGTCCAAAGGGTTCAAGTAAGCCTATAACACCAGCAGAACTGACGGAGCAAAAAAAAAATGAGGTAGACATCATAACATACTCCTCTGTTTAGATTAATAATATGCATTGGTTGGACTCGGTGAACTTGCTCAGAGAGAAAGCCCTGTTTATGAAATGGGTAGGGCCCTGGCCATCCCTGGCTAAAATTCCAAAATGGATAGAATCTAAAGGGAGGAAATTTTGAGCTCAAGACCCTAACTAATGAGTTCATTTTAGTTATCTGTCCAACAAAGATGGATAAGGAATGGATTTTAAATAGTGGACCGTTCACACTGGATGGAATGGGAATATACATCTGTGACTGGAGGCCTAACTTTAATCCAGATAAAGAAGAAATGGAAAATATTGCAGTTTGGTTGAAACTAAAGAATCTCCCCTAGGAATACAAAAACGAACAAACTTTGGAGATCATAGGGAATAGTCTTGGAAAATTCTTCATGTCAGATGAAGTTGTGGACAAAAATGACTTTTATATCTACCCTAAGATCCTTGTCAAAATGCAGAAATGCTATCAAATTCCTGAATTTGTGGTGCTCGGTTCAGCAAATGGTGAATGGAGGTTTAAAGTTGAAGTTGAAGAGGCAAACTTAACTACAAAGGCAACCAAGTTAAGGTCAAAAGGTAAAGGTCTGTCAGCAAACTACAGTGTGGAGTGGATAAAGATGATGGAAGCTAGTAGGACTCGACAGCCTCCATGGTCGATAATTTTTGAAGAAGAAATGATTATCAATGGGGTCTCGGTAACACAGGAAAGCCTCCAACCTTCACATACCTCAAATAGTTCAAGGGTGGTGGCTAGGCTTGGTGAGGGTCAAAAATCTAATACTGAAAGCCCTATGTCTACCCAAGCAGTATTGGAGACTCCTCACACCCTTGTAGAAAATCTTTTAAAAGATAGTGTCCCCCCCAGTGATCTATGAACCAATGCAATCCGCAATAGTGCAAGACACACTAGAAGCTTTCAACAACACCCCTCTTGACTACAGGACAGGGCTTGAGGACAGAAGCTATAAACCTGATTGTAATGAGGAAGGAGTCTTTCAGTATAAATCAGAAATTAGGGACTCTGATCTTGGCGGCCAATTTACTGGACATTGTGCTGATATCCAAATGTCCCTAGAAACTCATGCTCCCAATAGCATTTCTCCTGCTGCCCATACAACAGCAGCTGACAACAATATGAGAGCGGTTCCATTTTGCTTAAAGAAGCATGGTCAGGCAGACACATTACCTTCTTCTTTAGAAAAGGTTGCCAGCAAAAGCCCTCTGAAGGGTAGACAACCTCTAACTCTTTTTTCTGCTTCAAACTCCTCCGCCCCAACTCAAAAGATTACTCCTCAGGGCAGAATTTCCAGTTTCCACCCAATTATGGAGGTCTTGAATAAAATTCAAGATGCACAAGACAAATCAAATAAGGCTGAACATCGGAATGAACTAAAAGACGACTGCCAGGAAGGTAAAATTTCTCCTATAAGAAATCTAGAATCATCTTTCCAAGAAGCAAGAGACAGAGGTGATAACCTATTGGATACATCTTCCAATATAAGTTACTATAGTGAAGATGGCGGTGAGGACTATTTGGGTTCAGAAGATACCTTAAATGTGCTGGAACAGAGAGGCTTACATCAATCAGAATCCAAAATGAAAAAAACCAAAATTGGGAGAAAAAAGAAGAAGAGGGCCCAGATCAACAAAGGAAAAGTTGGCGCAGGCTGGTTGTGCAGCAGACCAAACGAAACTGCTGAGATCAAGGAAAGGCTATGCCTTATCCCGGCTACAATGAGGATCCTCTCATGGAATATCAAAGGCTGCAATGCCTCTGAAAAAACTATCATGCTCAAGAGAGGTCTTGAGCAAGCGAGGGCGGATATAGTTCTACTACAAGAAACTAAACTTAAAGGTGCTGATATAAATTTATTCTTAAAGAAATTTGCTAGATGGCAAGGTGTTTTCTTAGAAGCTAGTGGAGCCTCAAGAGGTCTAGGCATCTTATGGGACGAGAGTGCTGTGGAGGTAGTTCTAATCAGTCAAGCTTCTAATTGGCAATGGATTGAGGTAACTTCAAAACAATTACTCTCTCGATTTTATATTTTCAATGTATATGGCCCTAACAATACCACTGAAAAAGATGCATTATGGAAGTTACTCTCCAACTTCCTAAGTGACCGACAGGATGACCTCTTCCTCTTAGGAGGAGATTATAATGCAATTTTAAGACCAAGTGACAAAAAAGGGGGGAAAGGGTGGCAAGGGAAGAGCCAACATGCCTTTTCTAACCTTATCTTAGAGAATGGGTTGGTAGAATTAGATTTCAGTACAGGACGAATAGAAGAAAAGGCTTCCTCAACATTGCTGAGAAATTGGACAGATTCTTTTTAGCTGGTAACTGGGAAGATTATGACTGGCTATGCTCTGCAAATATACTTCCCATCACAGGATCGGATCATTACCCAATAATGTGCAACATTCAGGAAGATTCTGCCCCTGAAAGATCACCCTTCAAATTTGAGGCTATGTGGTTACGAGCTGATGACTTCTTTCAAAATATTGAGAAATGGTGGATAAACTCCCCAACCTTTGATGGAAATCTGTCTTTCATCTTCTTCAAAAAGCTGCAATTTCTAAAAGAACAGTTAAAACTCTGGAATGGAGAAACCTTTAAAAACATATTTGAAGAAAAATTTAAATTGGAAAATTGCCTCCATCTTCTTAATGAAAAAGTGGTTGGGGTGGGGATGGATGAGGCTCTGTTCATAGAGGAACAATCTCTTCTCAAACAATACAAAGAAGTTCTGGCCCGAGAGGAGATTTATTGGAAACAAAAATCTCAGGAAACTTGGTTGAGGGAAGGGGACAGAAATACCAAGTTTTTTCATAAATCTGTCAAAGCAAGAAGAGCTTGAAACAAAATATTTGCTATAGAAAAGGAGAATGGGGTGATCATTAATGATAAACAAGCAATAAACAAAGAATTGGTTAACTTCTACCAAAATATTTTCACCCAACATCAACTGGCTGGACAAGAAGCTGAAAAGTTGCTTGACCTCATTCCAAACAGTATCACAAAGGCCCAGAATGATATGTTAATGAAGCCAGTCACTATGTCAGATGTTAAGGCTGCTTTGTTTCGATTAGGAGGAGACAAAGCCCCCGGACCTGATGGTTTCCCGGCCCTTTTCTTTCAAAAAACTTGGAATATTATTGGAGAAGATTTAGTCAAGGTGGTTGAGGAATCAAGAGCTGAAGGATTTGTGCTAAAAGATTTTAATAACACGTTTATTGCTTTGATCCCAAAGAAAACAGATTCTAAATGCCTAGATGATTATAGACCTATTGCTTTATGCAGTACCGTTTATAAAATCATAGTGAAAGTGGCTGCAAACAGACTGAAATCAATCATCAGTTGCATCATATCTGAAGAACAAAGTGGATTTGCTCCAAATAAATCAATTTTTGAAGGCATAATAATAGCCCATGAGGTAGTCCATACAATCAAAGCAGCTAAAGTCAATCGATCAATGATCAAACTAGATATAAAGAAAGCTTATGATAATGTCAACCGGGAGTTCCTTCTCAATGTTCTCAGAAGTTTTGGTTTTGCAGAAGCATGGGTCAAGTGGATAGCTAGCTGTCTTAATACTCCAAGATACTCCATACTGATAAATAGCAGTCCACAGGGCTTTTTTGAATCATCAAAAGGAATTCGGCAAGGGGACCCCATTGCTCCCTTTCTTTTCATTATTATGGCAGAAGTTCTGGGAAGACTTATCAACAAAAAAAGGCTAGATGGAAGTTGGAAAGGAATTAAGATTGCAAAAGGGGTGAACCCCTCTACACATTTGCAATTGGTTGATGATAACTTTCTACTGGGCATGGCTACAGTAGCAAAGGCACATGTAATAAAAACAACTCTTGATAGTTACAGCGGTGCCACTAGACAATGTGTGAATTGGAATAAATCGGAAATATATTTTTTTAATACAGATAGAAACTCTCAAAGGCGGATCGGGGAGATCCTGCAAATCAAAACAGGCTCACTACCAAGCAAATATCTAGGTGTGCCTTTATTCGAAGGTACCTCTAATCCACAGCTATGGAATAATCTTTTGGACTCATGTTTCAAGAGAATGGAGGGCTGGAAGAGCAGGTGGCTCACCTCTGCAGGGAGAATCCTACTTTTACAATCAGTTATTTCTGCCATTCCCATTTATTCTATGAGTTGCTTCAAAATACAACATAAGGTGCTGGAAGTTATCTCAAAGAAAATGAGAAAGTTCTTTTGGAACGGTGCTGAGGAAGGTGAGAAATGGCCCTTGCATGGGAGAATATATGTAAGAAACGGACCAATGGTGGTGCTGGCCTAAAGGACTGGAAGAAAATGAATGTAGCTCTGGGAGCCAAACTGGTGTTGCAGATGTGCAGCCATCCACATAGCCTTTGGGTTAAAATTCTCAGATCTAAATCTCTGGACTCAAACAATGAGGAAAGAATTCTGACTACTATTAATCCCCCAAAAGGATCAGCAATCTAGAACTTCCTATTAGATTGCAGAGATGTGATTAAAAGACATGCCTCTTGGCTTGTTGGCAATGGCACAAAGGCACTTTTCTGGGAAGACTCTTGGAATAGTCACCCAATTTTTAAAAATGATGACAGATATGCTGAATTATATGAAATATTTACTGTCAGATGGGGGCACACAGTGGCAGATTACTTAGAATATAAACCTTCTCCCACCAGTCATTGCTGGCAATGGAAAGCCTTAGAAAATTTGAATTTGAATGAACAGCAAAAAAATCTTATGAAAGAGGTTTTCCAACAAAGATGTTTTATCAAAACAACTCAAGAAGATAGGCTAATATGGCGTAAGGCAACAAGTGGGGAATATTCAGTCAAATTAGGCTACTCCTCTCAAGATGAGGTTGAAGAAATTCCTTCCTGGCCTACAAAACTTTTCTAGGACAAGCATTGCTTACCGCTGAAAGAATCCTGACAGCCGAAAGACGAAAAAGGTTTGGATTGCAGGGACCTACTAGGTGTGCTATGTGCAAAATGGCATCAGAGGATGTTGATCATCTACTCATACAATGCCCAGTTGCAGTGGAATGTTGGAACATGATAAAGGAAAAGCTAATTTGGATAGGCCATATGCAAAATGGGGTGAAAGAAGCGTTCCAGGAGTGGTCGATCCCACAAAAAAATACAGCATTATCAGGATTATTGAAGATCAGCCCTTCAATGGTTATATGGGAGCTCTGGAAAGAGAGAAACAGGAGGATATTTCAAGGTAAGGAAAGATCAATCCAGAGTATTAAATCAAAGCAATTGAGGAAACAATGAAAGCTGCCCTCCTCTCATCTAAAGGAAGTTATATTTATACGATGAATGATAGAAGGCTTCATTGTAACTGGCCAAGCTTAAAGTTTAGAAATGGTAGACTCAAAGACAATGTTGAAATAAAAAATGCCCGAAAGGATGTAAGGTGGACAAAACCAGATCAAGGCTGGTATAAAATAAATTTTGATGGTGCTTCAATGGGTAATCCCGGTCCTTCGGGTATAGGGGTAGTAATCAAGGACTGGAAGGGAGATATTGTCGCCTTAGTGGCACAAAGATTAAAAGATGGAACTAATAATGTTGCAGAGGCTTCAGCAGCTCTCTTGGCTCTTCGGATGGCTAAGAAGTTAAATCTGCAACGAGTTCATTTGGAAGGTGATTCACAAGTTATAGTTAATGCCATTAAAAATGGTGAAATGAAAGCTTGGCACATCCAAAATCTCTTGCAGAAAATATCTACTATTATCCAATCTCTCCCAAACTTCCAAATAAGTCATGTGTTTAGAGAAGGGAATATGCAGGCTGATCTGGTCTAAAAATGGGCCATAACCTTAAGGCATATAAATCTAGCATGCTTTGAAATTTTCACTAATGATTTTATCACTCTCTAATTTTATATGCAGGTGGAACTATGAGATATGTATCCATTTTATGACTGCAATTGTAATGCTAATATAAAGTGATCAATGCAGCCCGTGAATTTCTTAAATGATGGATATGCAAGCAAAATTTAAATAATGATTAAGTTTGTAGATGAAGGTGACTAAGCCAAAGACAAATGAAGGGAGATTACTGGACTACAGCAGCAAGTAGACACTTATGATGAAGTGACATAAGTGAGATGGCGTCAGCAATGCTCAATTTATGAGTAGGAACTTGCTTGGGATGTTACGGAATGAAGTGCAGTTATGCAACTTGTGGAAATGATCGATATTACGGCTCCCTCTTAATAAATGATGCAATTGAAACGTGCAGGACATGACGTGAGGGTACCTTCACCCTTACACTTGCCATTTTTGATGTTTTAAAAAGCTCTCTTTTGGATGCCTTCATCACTGTTTATTTGAAAAGAGAAAGAACTCTCTAGTGAAGGTTAAAATCATGGAGGCAACGGTTGTTGTGCAGACCCATAAACAGCAGAAATCTTTTGAGGGACCAGCAAGCAAGGCTAGGATATTGGGTCTGTTGAATGTGAAAGATGATATGATAGCAGAGGTTGTATTGGAGGTGTTAGGAACCCAATTTCAACAACGCCATGCAAAAAGCCATTCAAATGTGGATATAATTTCACTGGTTATAGCTTGGGCCCTCCAACTTGGAGAAGCGGAAAGGGAGGTTAAGAGGATAATCGAATTCCTTTTTGACAAGGAATTACTGCTAGGGTTGGACTCCCTTCTGGAGTGGGCGAACCCGGGAGTGGGTCACGATTACAGCGAATGCTTTGAAAATTGCAATGATGGAATAAAATATGGTAGATTCCCTTTCCTCTAGTGGTGGGGAAAAGTGGACGAAGTTGCCTACCAGCGGAATGTGCATGAAAAATGGGGGCAACTCAAGGCCCTGGCAGAAGAAAGAATTCGTGTAGTGTTTCTGGATGTGCCGAGACTGAGGAGAGGTCTGCGACAAAGGCGAAGGACTGATGGTGTTGAAGAAAACCCACTCTAAAGGGTTTTTGCTCTCCCGTGTTTTTGTTTTCTCTTACAATGTAAAGGATGATATATTCCTAAATCCGCCCACAATCTCTCTGCTCGTTGTAAACTCTAGTTTTGCTCAATGGAGTAGCTCGGCCTAGGTTTTTTGAATTCTCTGTTAATAGTTTTCGCAGACATATATCAATTGTAGTTAAGTTCTTAGATTCCTTTTCACATATGCATATAATCTAAGGTTAGATGTTGAGCCTTTCATGGCCATCGCCAGTTAAAACATTGCGTTTTTGTAATCTGCATATTATGTGCCTATTTCACTCTCTGGATAAAGAGTGCTCAAAATGTAATACTTTTAACATATTAATAAAATACCCTGTTATAGACCAAAAAAAAAACATATACATAATCATAATTATAATTAAGTTCGTAAAATTAGTTTATAAAAATAAACTTTAATATATATAAATTTATATATATATATATATATGATTTAATAAATAAGTAATAATAATAAAATTAAAAATATATAAATAAATAAATAATAAATTATAATACACTATAATCTCAAGAGACAAAATTGAGATCATCATATATATTTAATTTCTTTATATGACTTGACTTCAAAAAGTGTTTTAATATTTCAAATAATAAATTATTTTTTATTGACTATCCTACATGCTAAACTGTCTCAACTTAGTCAATATATTCCTAGTCTCGACCCATGTGATGAAACATTTAGTTAAGAAGATTAATAAGACAGTGATCTGCGTAAATGAAGGTAAAGTATTAGCATTTAACCATATGGTCTCATCGGCGATTAGTAAAGTTTATGAAGAGATGCAAACAAGGGGGGGGGAGGGGGGCATTGATTCAAGATCTTTTCCAGATATAAAGGGCCAACCATCTGATCATTCCCATCATCGAAAGGGAGGAATGAGAAGATTATAAAATACATTTACTACAAACACTATTATTATTCATATTAAGGAACAAGAGTTAAATATATGTTCGATACTCTTCGCCGGAAGAGATGATAAAAGGGAATGAAGCACATATAGACATATGGTTAATAAATAAGTTTATTGATTATAGAATATCCTATCAAAATTCTTGTTAGGGACTATAACTAATATAGAGTCTAATTTATATATTATATATACATACAATATATACCTGTTAATAATATTAAAATCACAATTATATATATTTTATATCAAGTATTATATATATATATGGTCATCTGTATGTTCCAATGTGTGTGTTATATATATATGGAGAATATATGTGAAGTATATATATTTGAATTATATATCTAAATGTTCTAATGCATACAATGGAATATTTTATAATATATTTCTCAATCATCTAATATATCCAATTATAAGATAAGATAAATCTATTAATGTCCAACAAAAGACCACAAAGGGTCAAAGGGACTGCCAAGTACATCAATAAGGGCCTACCCACAACATGGACACAAACGGTGCCCAAAGAAGAAAGCAACAACTGAAATAAAAACAGAAAAAAGGATCCAAAGGAAAAGAGTCCAATGGAAAAGCGAAGAAAAACACCCAGACCCAATTAAGGGTTCCGAACCTCCGTAAAAACTTCAGAACGGAGGATAAGCAACACGACCAGTCAGAATCATGCATCGTCGTATATATATTAGTAACAATGAAATCAGAATTATACATGTGATTGTTTTTAATAAAATTTGATTTAAATGCATAGTGTTGTATGCTAATCATTGGGAATTGACATTCTCTTAGTAGGGAACGTTACAAGTTGTCATTCCCAAGTGCAATCCAAACCCTAATTGGGAATTCTAGGGAATATCAAGTAAATTCCCAATTGGGTACATTACAATGGTATCAGATCATGATCTTGCCATCCTGCAAGGTAAAGGAAGATATACAAAAATCATTCACTATGAAAGATTAATGCAGAGAACTTTTGGAGCAAATGTATGAGGAGAACATAAGCAAAGATATAGGTTAAATTTGGAGCAAAGATTAAAACATAAGTTGAGCAAAAAAAAAATTATGGCAGGTTCAAGAACAGATAATCACAATTTGAAGAAAAGATCCATTTCATGTGGCAAAAAAGGGTTATCGATCATCTGTTGTAGAAGCAACATTGATAGGTTATCCATAATAGAGGGGGAAAGGGTCGCAATTAAAGGAGAATTAGGAAGGGCACCCTATTGTAGTAGCAGTTAAGAGAGAACCACTATAAGGATACCCTATTGCACTGTGATTAAGAGAGAACCGCTAAGGGCACCCTATTGCTAGCACCTTTGCAAGGCTACATTTAAGGGAGAATCGCGAAGGGCACCCTATTGCAGTGACAGTTAAGGGAGAACCACAATAAGGGCACCCTGCTGCACTGTGATTAAGGGAGAACCTCTAAGGGCACCCTATTGCTAGCACCTTTCCAAG
>MU226236.1:3326022-3371954 GCA_018584345.1 Thuja plicata
GCAGAAATAGATAAGGGAAAACCGCTAAAGGCATCCTATTGCAGTAGCAGTTAACGGAGAACTGCTATAAGGGCACCCTACTGCACTGTGATTAACGGAGAACTGCTAAGGGCACCCTATTGTAGAAATAGTTAAGGGTGAACTGCTAAGGGCACCCTTTTGAAGTGGCAGTTAAGGGAGAACCGCTATAAGGGTACCCTACTGCGTTGTAATTAAGGGAGAACTGCTAAGGGCACCCAATTGCAGAGGTAGTTAAGGGAAAACTGCTAAGGGCACCCTATTACACCAGCAATTAAGGGAGAACCACTATTAGGGCACCCTACTGCATTGTGATAAAGGGAAAACTGTTAAGGGCACCTTACTACCTGGTAAAGATTACATATCTCTAAAAGAGGGCATTCTTGGTAAGTGTCAAAGCTTGATCAAGGACATTCTTAGTGAGTGTCAAGACTTGATCAAGGACATTCTTGGTGAGTATCAAGACTACATCAAGGACATTCTTGGTGAATGTTGAGACTCGATCAAGGACATTCCTGGTGAATGTGAAAACGTATAATTGCTTGAGGACAAGCAATTTTGGGAAGGGCGGACTGTGATGTCTTTATCAAAAAGAACTTAACAAATAAATAATAATATTAAACTACAATAAAACTAAATATCAAATAAATAATAAAATATAATAATAATAATAAAATATACATATAATAAAATATAATAATAATAATAAAATATACATAATCCTAATTATAATTAAGTTCATAAAATTAATTTAAAAAATAAGCTTATATATATATATTATATATATCTGATTAAGTAAATAAGTAATAATAATAAAATTAAAAATATATAAATAAACTATAAAATAAATACATATAATTTCAAGAGACAAAATTGAGATAATCATATATATTCTTCTTTTGTGAGAAAGGTGGTGCATCTCAAGCACATTCTAGCATATGTATTTAGTCATGTTCAATCCATTTCTTGGATAACTATTTATGAAGTGCTTTAGAATCTGAGGTTGTTCTTTTCCACCTTTATCATTTGGTTAGAACGTGTCCTCGATTTAGAAGTTTAATCATTTATTGTGTCTTAACATCGAGATTCCATGATTACTATATCTTTTCACACCTGATCAATTGCTTTGAGTCATTTTGGATTCCTTGGGAGAAGTAACAGCTTGTAAAAATCCAAAATCTTCCTTCAGCGCCACTGTAATTTCCCTAACCCATAGTGACCTTCATTGCTTACGAGCCAAGTAAAAGGAATGGAATGCAATATCAAAAGAAAGAAAGAGAAAAGAAGACAAAAATAAGATAAAAGATCAAATAAATGGCTTTGGGCGTAGGCGGAAATCTCTATAGGTGTTCGAAAGAATAATTCATCGGAAGTAGTGCAATCTACGTGGGGATTACATGGACATATGGGTTACGGACACCTAAATGGCAGCGGGGCAATGTCTAGAATGTTTTAGGAATTAAGAGGGATATATAGCTTGCCTTAACTAATCTTGGGAATCTTGATGACCTTATGAGTCAAAATTTATTCATTTGCACACCACACCTAGGTAATCACGAATGAAGAGGTTTTGATCCAATATTTGATTGTTCTCCCTTTTTGAGTCTGCTTCCTAGTCTTATCATAGGTTGGAAGAAATTTTTAGAAGATTCTGGGTATGGAGTAATTTTTATCATTGAAATGTTCAAGAACATTTATTCCAAATGGTGCTAGATGTTGTGACCTTTTCACACATCGCCCCATTGAAAATAGGGACCCCCTCTTTTAATTGTAGGTCTTGTCTTTTTGGCTTTAGTTCTTGGTAGTTCTTGGCTCAATCCCCTAAGGTTCCCCATGTTTCAAATGAGAATTGGTGAAATTGGTTGTCTACAAGAAAAGTGTCGTCCACCTTTGGCTGCTAGAATGGAAATTGTATTTGTCAATGATTCTTAAGCGGATTTGAAAAATCAAGAGGAAAGCACAAGAATTAGTATCAGTAGAGATGTCAAATTTGAAAAAGATGTTGCTTTCAAACTCTCTCTGAACACAGAAGATGAATCCATCACAGAATTAGATGAAAATTACACAATTGAGAATCAGAGGGAGAATGTCATAGAAGATCATGAACCTTCATCATCTAACCTTGAAAATGTTGAAATTCCTAATGATAAGAAAAGGCCACTATGGGCAAGAAAGATGATTGAAGAAAAAAATGTTGAACCTGGTGAAGTATTTAGAGAAAGTAAGAGAACAAGAAACCAAACATACTATGTTGCACTCATGACCAAGCTTACAAAATCTGAACCATCAAATGTTGAAGAGACATTGACATGTCAAGCTTGGAAAGACGCAATGATGGAGGAATATCAATCTATCTTAAAGAATGATGTCTGGGATGTTGTACCTAGACCTAGAGACAAATAAGTTGTCTCTTCAAAATGGTTATTCAAAATCAAATATTGCAATTACGTGTTATAACATGAAAGGTGACGATCTTTCATGTGATGTGTGTGTAAGGTCACTATTGTAAGGTGACGACCTTAACAATAGCTTGACATGTTATCATGTTAGACTACTTTAACTAGTTGTCTCGAAATGTGTCGAAATTCATGATAACGAATGTATCAAGATTGACTACATTAAGTTGCTATCCCGGAATGTGCTAGATATCTTGATACTGAATTTGTTGAGATTAATTGTTATCACTAAATCTAGCCTTGAATTGTGTCGGGGATTGTGATAACACTCATCAAGATTGACTACATTAAGTTTTTGTCCCGGAAAGTGCCGGATATCTTAATATTAAATTTGTTGTGATTATTTGTTATCACCAATCTAGTTCCAAATTGTGTCGGGGATTGTGATAACACTCATATCAAGATTGACTACATTAGGTTGTTGTCCAAAAAGTGTCGGATATCTTGATATTAAATTTGTTGTGATTATTTGTTATCACTAAATCTAGTTCCAAATTGCGTCAGGGATTGTGATAACACTTATATCTGATAGACTAGATTTAATTGTTGTCCCGGAGTGCCGAAAATCAGATAACCCATATCTCTTTGAGATGCAATGTGTTCTAATTGGAAGCATTACAAAATTGTCATAAATGCACATACCAAAAGAATACATCTAAGATGTTGTTCAATCCTCTCTTGCTAAGAGGGAGTGTTAGGAAAGTAGCTTCGATCATATTGAAGCATAACAGTACTTTAGATGATTGGGTTATGAATATACATCAATTGTATGAAACGACTATATATATATATAGTCACAACGATAATCATATAATGATATATATTAAAGCAAACCAAGTTCATATCTACCTACGACAGAGTAACAGTATTTCTCTACACTCACCCAATGATCAGGTATTGATGATATTGTGCATTGAATTCAAGTATCAACTAAGTGACTAATTAGTATGATCAAAACCTTAAGAGATCCGTGTATCGATTCATACAATGTGGTCGATTGCATGAAATTGGTATACTTCGTTCAGCACGATAACAAATGAGGATTATTATTATTACTAATAACTGATATAAGCTACGTAAGGGTCATGCCCCTACATGGACACAACCCTTGAGATTATATATATATGAATCGGTGCTTGCTTGGAAAAATATCAATTACATTGGCAATATCATTACCAAAGCAAGCAACCGATACTTATTAAATATCAATCATATTACCGATTCTCTACAACGATAAGGATAGTAAATAGCACAGTCACATCATCATATACTATATATCACTTTGTGAGAATAATATTCTCAGATCCATCTGAGACTATATATATCAGTCATTATAAAAGATATATATATATATATAGAATTGAAATCTGACTTAATATAAAAGGATTCTAATATTATCTATCAAACATATTCAAAAATAAAAGATTAATATTCTCTCTACTATCGATCTATATTCCTTAACATAGATGAGGTTACCGTGGAGTTGAGCCAAGCACAGTCTTCACCAACTACAGATACAATTCAGCTTCCTATAGTGGCAATTGGTGATGATTTGATATTCACAGCTTGTAGTGTGGATGTAGCTACATCCATCGCTGATATTGGTGTGGTAGATTCGGATGAGATGAGTACTATGGTTGAGAGCAGTAGAGAACCGCTTGTTGTATCAGGTTCTCCCAAGGTCAGTACTTTCTAAGATGATGCAGGACAGATTATTGATAGCTCTTGTGTGGCAGTGGTGGATTCTCCGGAGAGTTGTGTGTTAGTAGTCGACACTACTCCATCATCTTCACTGGGGACTTGCACAGTGTCATCTGGTTGGGAGTATGGCTCTCATGTTGATTTGTTCCCCCCCCCTTGGAAGCAAATCAGTTACTTCATCTCATGCAGTTGATGATGGTGGACAGCTTGTTGTGCCACAGAGTCAAAGTAATCAGCTGAGGGTTGCAGGAGAACAGGTTGATTTTGCCTCATTTTGTTTCAACTGCACATATTCGTTTCTTGAGTACCTGCTACTATGAACTTTGTTTATTGAAATTGGTGAAGAGATTCATGGAGACAAGGGCTCGAGATCAGGCTTAGAGAATTGTTAATTTGCTAAGTTTCTTCAGCACTTTGAGGTGGTTGAATACCCACTGAATTGTGCCTTCGATTATATCAAGTAGAGTTCCGAATTCTGAGTTTTGGAGGAGTTTATGGTGATTTGGGGTTCAAAATTATATGCAGATTGCTCCAGGTGTTGAGCGCGGCCCATATTTTAGGTTTAGCAGCCAACATACCTTGCGTGATTCCTCAACAAGGATTGTCGTTCCATCAGGCAAGCCACGTGACGCCAGGGAGAGATCTGTTAGTGCTGCTAGAGCACGTGAGGAGGGGGAATTCAGAATTCTCAAAAGGTTTGTATCTGCTCAACTTCAAGGGTTTCTACAATTCGAACTTTGCTGGAAATATCAGTCCTCAAGCTTATTCCAGGTTCTATTGCATTGTGTATATATATATAAATCTGGATTGCAAACATTTACCATTGTATATAGATCATCAATTAAGTAATTGAGGTGGTGTAATGTCCCTGGTTTTGCTCACCTTGGTTTGAGTCGCTTGGAGTAAATTTAGTCATTATTAATTAAATTTTACTTAATTAATAAATAATTGGGACTTATTGCCGAAAAATGACTTATTAATTTATATGACCTTTTACTATGCCATGGAAATTTAAGAGCGATTATAATTTTAATGTTAAACTTTATTAACATGTGAAGGCTTTGCAAGTAAGGGCTAATGTTTTATATGACCTTTATTACATGTATATTCGCGTCTTCATTCGGGAAGGAATTATAATTCAAATATTTGAATTATGTGTCGTGACACTTCATGGAAAGATATTAATTTTATAAAGTTCAAAAGGTTTGCAAAAAAGCAAATATTTAATTTCAAACATTTGAAAACTTTGCAAACTGCCGTGAATTTCATGTGAAATGTGACGCTGAAGCTGGAAGTCGATGGTGTAAGAATGAAGCCAGGAGTTCGATTTTGGTAGGAAGGGATTATAAAGGAAAAGTTAGAAACCGAACCTTGATTATTCTGCATGCTTCTGAAATTTGTGAATTGGTTTTGAGACAGGGGTTTATGTTTTCCAGCTGATGGAATTGTGAATTCCTATCAGTCTATCGTACTTTGAATTGGTGTATCTACAGCCAGTGAATTGTGCTATCGTGAGCCTCAATCAGAGGTCACTAAAGCTTTAACCGGAATTGAATCTGCTATAATCTTCAGCGTTAAATTCAGAGAATTATCTCCAAGGTCTGGATGGGTGTCATTTGCAATCCACAACTAACACTATTAAGCTGTGTCTATTCTACAAGGTTGTCATAGTCTCTTTCTAGGAGCGGCAGCATATATTTGTGGTGGCTGTGTTCTGTACAGGGGTTTGTGTTTGCGTTTTGCAGCCACAATCCATTTAGGAGGAACGACACTCACCTATACAGCCACCGATTTGCTTTAAGGTTGGCGTTTCATAGTAAGAAGACACATTGGTGGCAAGGGAGTCATCCTTTATCAAGTCGGAGAAGTCATTAGAAAAACGGCAGTCTTAGTTGGCGATGATCTCCTTATGAGAATTATCACAAATATACATTTCAGACTTCCAGGCTCTTTAAATTATTTCCAGTATTAAATGGTTGCATAAACATCTGTTGTATATATTTCATGATAGAGAAATGGAATAGAATTGCTAGTGAATTAGTTGCATTGCAATTAGTTTAACTTGTTGCTTTGAAATTAGAAATTCATATTTAGTTCAAAAATCATTAAAAAGCATATATCTCGAAAAATACAAAAAAACATATATTCCAAAATACAAAAAAATTTGGGGTTCACCCCGCAGTGCAGCGGTAGCTGCAAGCCATTGCAACACGGCGGTCGTGTTCGAATATGTGCAGGTTTCAAATAGGTTATATCAACGCACTGAAGGCGGATTGCTACGGACGACTAGCCCACACGTACGCATGGTCCTCAATATTGGCATGGACACTGTTCATGGTTCCTGTCAGCACATTGTTCCAGCTGCAGAGGCACAGCGGACTGCGCTATGAGATACCGATGACTGGGCATGGCAAGCAGAGGGGAGGAATAAGGAGAGCTTGTGTGGCGGCAGTCTTACCAGTGGTTGGTGTTGCAAGCAGGGAGTTATAAGGAGAGGTTGCTTGCGGTCGCTTGATGGAGTGATAAGGTGGTTGTCGAAAGCAAGCCATTGGGAGTTATAAGGTGGCAACCGCCAAGGAGGCATAAGGGTGTGGTCAACATGTGGAGTGATAAGGTGGACTGTTGACAGTGGTCTTCACGCAGGGAGACATAAGGAGGGTGTGAAACCATCAAGTGGTGGTTGTAGAGGAGATATAAGGAGATCATGATGTTGTGGCAAGAAACAAATATGAGAGGTGTTCATACCTCAGTAACTTGAGTTGTAGGCACCTCAGGGATGGGCCCCCAAAAAATGTGGTCCCACTGGTTCATAGCTCCAGCCAAAAGTGATTACCGATCAAAAAATAAAAATACAAAAAAAATTGCAAAAACTCAAAAAACTCAAAAAACTTTCAAAACACACAAATCCGGTGCTTGTATTGAAGCTAGAGTCGGCATGGCTCTTACAGGTGGTGTTTATGCATTGATGTTTAATGCAATTTCAATTACAAGCATTGTTTATATTTAAATTTGGGAAAATTTAAAAAAAAACATATATCCGAAAATCACAAAAAATACAAATTTCAAAAGACCAAAGGCATTTGCAGCTGTGATCGGAATTTGAATACTAAGAGGGTTCTTACAATTTTTTAAATCTAATATTAAGGGCCTTCCTTAATAAATGAATAAATAAATGATCTTCCTCACAAAAGCCTATTATTAATTAACAAAAGCTAAAACTAATTAAAGAAAAAATAGATGAATAGATATTTTATTAATTTGAATAATCAAATAGAGAATCAAAAGAAAAGATCATCAAGACACACATTTGTCAGATTTCTCAGTTTCTGTAGCAGCTTTCAATAGTCTCTTGTTTCCATCGCTCTTTTCGTTCTTTATTAGGTTTTCAATTTTCATGGTATTCTTTGTGATCTTATGACCAAATAATATTTGTACGATGATAATTATACTTTATGGTAATAAAGTTAATAAGTTGAATGGATTTTTAAGTAGAGTAAATAAATACAATGAGGGTGATGGGGCTGGCAGGTGAAAAGTATTAGAATATTATAATGTTTCTTTAATGATCATCTTAGTTAGTCTTTAGTTTATTAGGTAGTTTCTATTTTCGTCTTTAGTTCACGATTGTTTCTTTTTGAAACATCGTCTTTGTAAATCTATATAACGAGTTTTCATCTCCTCTATTTAATACAACATTGATTTACCATAACATGGTATCAGAGCTGATGGGATTTTTCAGAATTTGGAGAATATTTTTAAAAAAATCATGGCCTCTTGTTTTTTGTGAATTTTTTAATAAAAACTTGTGAGGTCTTTTGTGAAATTCGAGGGTTCTTAGTCTGCAATTTTTTAGGGTTTTGAGGGCAGATCGAGTTTGTTGTGTTGAAAACCTGTGGTGCTTTTTTGTGCGCTGTTTTTTGGATATCCCTGCGGGCGTCGTTTGTTTCGTGTGCCTATTTAGGGCACATGACGTCCTTTTTTGTCTGCTCTCGAACTCCATTTACGCGCGAGTTGAAGCTTTTTTGCATGCCATTTGTTCCACGTTTGTCTCTATTCTGCCTCCGTCATTTTTTGAGCCCCATGTATGACCGTGTTTTTCCTTTTGCATATGCCTATGTCTGACGGCTCGTTTTCTGCGATTTTGTGCATGTTTCTGGTTGCCGATGGAGGTTCGTTTTTATGTGTTTCATGCTCGTGTTTTTTAGCTTCGACGGGAATTTTTGCAAATTTTTGTGGCGTTTACTACCCTTTGTTTTCATGACAGTTCGATTTTCATGGCCCGCGTGAAGGGTATCCTGCGTTTTATTCAGACAAGAGGATGATGCCAAAGTTTTTTTATGGTTTTTTCTACGATTTTGTGCATGTTTATGGTCGCGTGAAGGGTATCCTGCGTTTTATTCAGGCAGGAGGATGATGCCAAAGCTTTTTTTATGGTTGTTCGTGGTATCCTACGTTTTATTCAGGCAGGACAATGATGCCAAAGTTTTTTTTATGGTTATTTCTGCGATTTTGTGCATGTTTATGGTCGCCGATGGAGGTTCGTTTTTCATGCGTTTCGTGCTCGTGTTTTTCAACTTCGACGTGAATTTTTGCAAGTTTTTTTGTGGCGCTTACTACCCTTTGTTTTCACGACAATTCGATTTTCTCCTGCGTTTTATTCAGGCAGGAGGATGATGCCAAAGTTTTTTTTATGGTTGTTCGTGCCTTTTACGATGAAAGATTTGTTTGGCATTTTGGGTTTTCTCCTCAAAACCGAGTACATGGGTTTATAATTTTTTCCTCAAAAATTATCTGGTGGGTTTATAATTTTTCCTCAAAAATTATCTTGTGGGTTTAAATAATTTTTTCCTCAAAAATTATGTGTTGGGTTTTAATAATTTTTTCCTCAAAAATTATCTGTTGGGTTTTAATAATTTTTTCCTCAAAAATTATCTGTTGGGTTTTCTAATTTTTTGTCCTTAAAAAATTAGTGGGTGGGTTTTATAATTTTTCTCCATAAAAAATTATTGTGGGTTTTTGTGCGATTTTTTGCCTTAAAATCGTTTTGTAAAAGGGTTTTTACTGTTTTTCCTCAAAAACGAAGTTTTGTATTCTAATCCGTGTCTCAGATTTTGTGTTGGGTTTTGATCAATTTTTCACCTCAAAAATTGTTTTGGGTTTTCGTCGATTTTTCTCCTCAAAGATCGTTTATGGTTTTTGTAATACGCGAAGTTCGCGTGGGATTTCATGACAGGTGTTCCTATTTTAGGGTTTTTACCCTTTTTTTCCCGAAAACCTATGCTTTGTAATCTTCAAATCATGGTATTTTGCAATCGATTTTGGGGCATCCTGCTCTCTACAAAGTTTGGAGGGTTTGCTGATTTTTCCTCAAAATCCTGAAAGTTGTTCTCAGTGTCTCTTTCTAGGGAAGGACAGTTATGTTATCCAAAATCAAGTTGGACGTTTTGTGATGATTTATGGTCAAACGTTTTGCAGATTCTGAGAGGGTTAGTGGCAGACTCATCTCAGTGGCAGAGTCAGTGGCAGGCTCGTCTCTTGTTGCAGAGCATTATGAAGAAGGGGGTAGTCTTTATTTTTTTCTGGATGGATTTTGGCTTCTTGGACATTAACATTTTGCAGATTCAGGGAGGGTCTCAGCAGCAGCAGAATGTTCTGAAGAATTCGTGACCAAAAGACAGTAGTTAGACGATGACCATTAAGGGAGGGTATTAGAATATGATAATGTTTCTTCAATGGTCATCTTAGTTAGTCTTTAGTTTATTAGGTAGTTTCTATTTCGTCTTTAGTTCACGATTGTTTCTTTTAGAAACATCGTCTTTGTAAATCCATATAAAGAGCTTTCATCTCCTCTATTTAATACAACATCGATTTGCCATAACAAAAAACCACTGTACAAGCTGCATCCACCACTTGTCTGCCCTGCTCAATGCTGTGAATATAAAGCAACTAGTTGTTGGAGTGTAAGAGGGTGGAAGCAAGGAGCAAATTAATGTCATTATTCTTTAGTAAAATGTCAAGACTAAAACAAAAATCATAAGGATTTTTAAGTTATAACAACAATTTGGAGAGGGTTCAAGCAGGGAACATAATTTTAGGCTTAGATTAGACTGGTACATCTGTTAGGGCATATTGCATTATTCACTGGTTCAAGATTTTTCCAAGACAAACCCATTGTTGTCTGCAAGCACCTTAACATAATCTCCAAGCAAATTGGCCCCATATAAGGAGTAAATACAAACCAGACCTGGATCCAAGCATGGTAGGGAATGAACTACTAACTTAGAAAAAATATATTGACCCACACAAGATTCCTTATCAAAGCCACCACCATGCAAGTGAGCGAGTGGGTAAAAATTCTTCATTTGACAAATTGCTAGTCATAAAACCACAAAGTTCTTTCAACTAGAATTTACAAGTCAATAGACAAAGAACATAAATCCTCTTCATTATTACCCAGCAATAACTTCTAAATTAGCAATAAACAGACATTTTTTGTTAAATGGAAAGCCCTTTACAAAGTAGATTCTTATTCAGAAATTAACATGAATAATATAGATATAATACTCTTCAAAACTACCAAGCACTGATTTCCAGAAAAGCATAAGCAAGCATTGGTCATTAAGTGGAAAGTCCTTTGAAAAGTAGACTCATAAATCCAAAAGTCATCATAAATCATATACGTCACTTACATTTGCTCCATGGTCCAATAATGCTTTCACTGCTTCTGGTCTATCACTGCCAGCAGCCCATATTAGTGATGAACCAGCATCACTAGGAGTATCTACCGGCAGCCCCTTTGATAATAACAAATTTATCAACTCTACACAACCTGCACTATGTAAATATTAAAATCAGAACCAGGTGTAGCGCACATTGTTGAGTCAAATATTAAGAAATCATTCTCTTGGAACATTTATTTTATGCTTATGGTACGCATGCATGGCAGTTAACTAGAATAAGTAATTATTTAGAAATCAAAAAGATTGTGTGTTGAGAGTCTGATACAAACAAAAGAAGCCACTCTTTAAAGCCTAATTAGGCAGGCACATGATGCCATAATAACACAATACAGCCACATTTCACAAACATAATAAGAGAAAAAAGGGTCCACCGCGCCTTTGAACATAATATGCCAAATGTTACTAACATAGTTCAAAATACCGTTATCGGCAACGTATCGCTGAGGGCACAAAAAAAGATATCGGGAAATATCGGAGATAAGTCGGAAACTTATCGGGAAAATTATCGGGAACTTAAAAAATTGCTTAAATTTAATTATTAATGCATTTTTTTTGCAAAATTCAATAAGGAGATGCGTCTAATGAGTCAGTAAATGAGTAAACAAACCAAACAAACTAATGTAGATATATATATATATATATATATATAAATGCAAATAGGGTACAAAATCGCATCCTCATGCGGAATGTTGATGGCTGGTAGCCATAGTCTAATAGTCTGAACTCTAAAACAAACTAAAAATAGCAAATTGTCTTTGTAAAACTATAAGCAAATACAAGTACAATATCAAAATAGTCTACATCTTCCTCTTCCCCTTCCTCTTCCTAGCAGCTCTAGTAAAAACTACTGGAGTGGGAGGGGGCTAGCCCTAGATGCTTGTATCAGCTCCACTTTCCAAAGGTTCAGCAGCATCAAATCTTGGCTTTCGTAAACCATATAAAAGCCTTTTTCCTGCAATCATTTTCAAACTCCTCTATTTTAAGTTTTTAACCTGGTAAATGACCTTGCTTATACATATTACAACCAATAATGTGTTCTCTTCTCAAATGTTGTGTTTCCTCGTGTAATTATTATATGGTTGGTTAACAATGTGCCCCAATCTCCACTCTTCTCGTGAAGTTCAGAATTCACTGAAAGGAAAACCTGCATGAAAACTGATATTGGCCCAAAATAAATACTCAAAGGGATTTCACAGATTTTAGTGGTCCATGACCACATCGCATTCTTGGTCAGCATTGATATTTTTCATATTCCAAGTTTCCAAAACATGATTAGGATCATCAATATATGCAATAAATTCTGAGTTGTACTTGGTGACCATAAATATATTTGTTAGATGCCAAAACATGATTATGAGCAAATATATTGATGGTCAACTATAGAGCAGAGTACAGACAATGAATTTTGAGCTATAATGTTACATAAAACCATTGAAGAAAACAGAAAGAACATGCCCAATGACAAAAACTTTAAATTCAGATAGGTTGAGACTGCGGCCGATAAGTTTCTGGCTTGTCACGATAAATTACCAAATTATCAATGATATTTTGACAAGTTATCTGCGATAAGTTTCCAATTTCTCTGGGATATTTCTTGCGCGAAAGTTACGCAATTTGTCACCGCGTATAACTTCTCGCGATAAGTGAACTTATCGCAGAGATATCTGCAATATTTAAATCTATAGACTTACAGATTCAACTTAACAATACGAAAGGCCACGGAAATTAGATGAAAAGGTTGGGAAAGTAAAATGTTTGATTTATACAACTTATTGAACATGAGATTGATTACACCCCTATGAAGATACAAAGTCATTTGGGAGTTGTCATAAGGTGACTCCATTACTATTAAAATTCAACACATGATATGCAGATTCTGCTCTCTGGGATTTGAAACAAATTATCTAACTTAAGCATCGATCAAACCAGCGACTCTGAATGCAGTAACCAGCATTTACAAATTTCTGAAAGTACAAATAATAAAACAATAAAATTGAAATCAAAATTCCGCAATTGGTGGAAAAATGATTTTAATATTTTGGAAAATTTCCAAATACAAAAGATGGATGCAACTGTTACAATAAATCAAAGTTGCATTAAATAGATGAGACAAAAGTTCCTTATAAAGATTTACAAAGACGATGTTTCTAAAAAAAACAATCGTGAACTAAAGACGAAAAATAGAAACTACCTAAGACGACTAAGATGACCATTAAAGAAACATTACATTATTTTAATACCCTCCTTTAATGGTCATCGTTCTAACTACCCTACAGAAGACACAACATCTTTTGGTCACAAATACAAAGAAGGTGCCCCATTCTCATCAGAACATTAAGCTACTGTTGAGACCCTCCCTAGATCTGCAAAATGTTAATGACCAAGAATCTGTCCAACCTGATGTTGGGTAACAAAGGTATTACTCCTTGTAACCAGAGACACCGAGATGAAACTGAAACCACAGATTTTAGAAAAATCATTAAACCCTTTTGCCAATGAGCACTGCGCCCCAAGAACTTTTTGCAGATGAGCACGACTCAAAACAAACTGCAAGAAGCTACGATTTTTTAGGATCAAATCGAAAAAATCAAACACGATTTTTGGGAAGAAAAATTGATCAAAACCCAAAATACAAAACTTTGTTTTTTAGGAAAAACAGTAAAACCCTTTCACAAAATTATTTTTGAGGCAAAACATCGGACAAAACTCCTAATATTTTTTTATGGAAAAAAATTATTAAACCCTTGCGGAATTTTTGAAGGAAAAAATTATTAAAACTAAAAAAAAGATTTGAAGGAAAAAAAATTATTAAAACCCATCAATAATTTTTTAAGGAAAAATTTATTAAAACCCCTCTAATAATTTTTTTATGGGAAAAAAATTAAAAAACCCATTCAAGCCCAAACTACATCCACAAAAACCCTAGTTGTAGGTTCAAGAACAAACGTACAAGCAACAAAACTCTATCGCGAGCTTTAGACTAGTTGCAGGTGCAAAACAAGGCAAAAAAGCAAAAACCAGAAGACCGAAAATGCGTGTAGAGGTCACGAAAAATGACAAAGATGACGCACTTCTCTGCAACTCGCAAGAAAAAAATAAGTCGTCGCAATTTTTCTTTCACGTGGACAACAAACATCACCAACGAACACGAGCAACGAACACGCAGGAAAAAATGCAGGAGCAAAAGAAATCACGTCAAAATGGGGGCTCAGAATCTCCATCGAACAAATAGGCCGAGAAAACACGAGTCGTGTAAAGAGCCTAACTGGCTCTAACCCTTAACTAGCACTGAATTCTGATTTCTCACAAGAAATTGTGCTAATTTTGCAATGTTCAATTGTCTTTAGGATACAAGACTTTCAATTTTCAATTTTCCATTCAAATACAAATAACCATACAATGATCGAATAACAATGCAATCTATATGATAAAAATCAAATCCCACAATTCCAAATACCAACACCATTTGCAGCATTAAATAACAATGATTATTAAAGAATTACACTTCTCAAAGTAATGCATTGAACCTGAGAACAGTTTTAGTGTTGTTTTGACTCCATGGCCGCCACGGCTTCCTGTCTAATTCCACACCATGACTGGCTGCAGCTAGTAGAAGTGATGGTGGTTGCTTGTATGGAGACTGTAACAATTCACACGACTTCTTATCTGTCTACCAATCCCATGTACTACAACAATTACCAAACGTCCGAACTTTTATGTCTTTAAAAACCTCACACAGCTTCGAGAGATTAGCCGCAACAAACACCATTTATCAGCATCAAACGTTGATTCAAAGTGCAGATAACAAACAAGAAATTTACAATTCCTTGCTGGTTGAATTTCGACAAACCCTCGTCTACAAAACCTCCCAAAACCGAAATGTCATGAATGAATCAAGAATATCAATTTTCACTTCTTCAAGGCATTTATAACTTCTACCAAAACAAGTCGAACTTCCAGCTTCTCCTTCACACTTTGCATAACTTAAAAAGATTCGGTTTTTCCAAACTTTGGTATTATAATATTTGAAAACATAATCCAATATATCCCTCCATTATGAGTTGACGCCAAATTATAAGCTCATTAATGAATATTTAATGTCTTAGTTATAAAACAAAGTTTAGACCAGTTTATTATTAATTAAGATAAACTTAATTAATAACATTAAACCAGTAATCTTCCCGACCAACAAATAACGAAGAGCAATCCCGACATCACAGACCTCCAGAATGGAAACCAACCTCTGACTCTGCCAACGGCCCCCTCCATCATCTTGATTAGCCTACGAGGGTCACAAATATAAGCTAATCCCTCAATCTCCAATGTGCCTAAAACGGGGACATTACAAGTCGTGGGTGCGCATTTGAAAAAAAAGGCAAAGAATGCCCACAAAAAACGCCCTTGTCACGTGTATAGACAGACACGAAGGCATAGAAACACAACGTGATTCTGTTAAAAAAATGGCACTCGAACAAACAGGTTGAAAAAACACGAGTCGTGGGTGCGCATTTGCAAAAAAAGACGCAAAGAATGCCCACAAAAAAGGTCCATGTCACGTGTACAGACAGACACGAAGGCATAGAAACACAGCGCAATTCTGTTAAAAAAATTGCACCTTAAAAACAATGTTTAGTTGCACGAGCATGTAGAAAAACCTTGTTGCGACTAAGAAAACGTGACTTGCAGGCGCAACAAGAAGCATGAAAAACGCCCACAAAAATCGCATTGGTTGCAAAAAAAGGCCAAAAACGGGAGGTGCGAGAGGTGCGAATTCGCAGAGACGATGTTTGAAACCCTCTCACAAACGACAAAACTTTGAAAATGAAAAGTCCTTAAAATATTTTTGGAATAAATTCTAGGAAAACGGCTACGAATTTTTCTTTTCAAAAAATCGCCAAATTCTAAGAACCTCATCGACCCGCTCTGATACCATGCTACAGTAAATCAAAGTTGTATTAAATAGAGGAGACGAAAGTTCCTTATAAAGATTTACAAAGACAATGTTTCTACAGGAAACAATCGTGAACTAAAGACGAAAAATAGAAACTACGACAACTAAGATGACCATTAAAGAAACATTATTTTAATAGCAACAAGGCCATAAATAACTCATGACTTGACACTCCTATATAGAACAAAGCTACTCCAATTTTAGATTGTCTTTCATCACAAAAGAAACATCTAAAAATAAGACAAGCAGCGTAGACTAAAAGCAATAAAAAATGTCACCTAAATAAATTGTACAGTTTGTCCCTATAGTCAAACAAATAATAGTGCCTCAAGTCAGCGGCATTGATTTCTAAAATAGCATGAAACACTAAGATAAAAAATTGCCTTGCACATTCACATTATCCTCACACACTCAGATTATGTTCTTTGGCTAGGGTCTTTTTGCATTTTGTTGTGCTCAACAACATCAATTGAGCTCCCTCTTCCCAAAGAAGGTGATCCCTAACAACCCCAACTCTCAATAGTTTGAACTTTTTTTGGATAAAGGCTTTGTCAAAATGTCTACAACCTATTCATCTAAGAGAAAATACTAAAGAATTACTACATCTTGACTCTATCTTAAAAAAAATGATAACAAATATCAATATGCTTGGAGAGGTCAAGAAACACTACATCTTGAAAGCACTTGATGCAACTACAATTGTCAATATAAACTATTGTAGGCTCCACATTTTTCCAAGTTTCGACGCCAATGCAAAGCTAGATAGCTTCACAACTAGCAAAACAAGCTACTACACACTCCGCTTCAAATTGAATTAATGCTACAATTACTTGTTTCCTTCTGAACTAGGATACCATTCTTGACCCCAAGCGAAAACAAAACTCTAAAGAGCTCTTCCTACCATAAGCATATGTGGTAAATTTAATGACGATTCAATAAAACAGCACATGACACTACATGGCACGAAAATTAATAAAACTCATCCTTTAACTTATTGTTTTATGGTGAAAATAGCCCCTAGTTTATTAGGAGGGATAATGATGAAAGGATTTGTCTTGGTGCAGGGCCTAGGAATTCCAAGCTTCACATTGCTATGTGTAGAATTCTAATGAGCTTTTTATTAAAATAATATCTCCTAAGTTAGAGTATTTCTATTTTAATGGTCACTTCTAGATATTGTAAATATCTTGTATAATAGATTCTTTCTATTATTTCTATGTTTCTTTTTAGAAACATCTCGTTTGTAAAGTCTATAAGAAAAATTCGTTCTTGCTAAATAAATCATTCAATTATTTACCAATTACCTCCTATAATATGGTATCAGAGCAAAAATACAAAGTTTTGTTTTTTTTTTTTAAATTCAATGAAATTTTTTTAGTTTTTTGAAAAACAAGATCGGTTTTTTTATTTCTGGGCGCTTGGCTTTTTTCTGCGTCTACAACTCGTTTTTAGGGGCTCATCTGCTACTCGACCATTCTTGGCTACTTTGGCGTCGCTACTTTGGTGAATCGAACACCGTTTTGCCTACGATTTCTTCATTTTCGAAGACCATCAATCTGGTTCGACTTTCGTATTCAAAACAAAATCACATTTTCTCTATCCATGAGATTCTGAGGTGCCCTTTTTTTTGCGTATGCAACTCGTTTGTGGAGGCTCGTGGCGCATTTTTGGGGGCTCATCTACTACTCGACCATTCTTTTGGTCACTTTTTTGCCTCCAAACACCAGTCGTCGTATGTTTTTTAACCTTCTCTTGCGTTTTTAAAAACACGTCTCTGCATATACGAACATTTTTTGGTCGTTTTTTGCTACCAACGGCTCTTTCTTCACCTGCAGACGTCGCGATAAAGTTTTTCTCCTACAAAAGGGACTCACAGTTTGACTAATTTTTCACAAAGTTTTGTGAATTGTTCATGGTCGCCTAGGGCTTCTGTAACTTTTGTCTAGGGTTTTGACAGTTCAGCTCAAGTCAAAATTTTATTTTGTTTACAGATTCTTGGTGGGTTTTTCAAAACGTCTACTAGGTTGGCCTTCAAATTTTTATTGGTGTCTTGTTTTTCATGCCAGTGGATTGCCATTGTCATCTATGCCTACACCTGCCTCTATAATCAAAACATTCAATTTTGTGGATTCAGCCATCTGGGTTTGTCGTTTTTTGTGCCTCGAAAAGTGTGCAATGGCATCTTTGACCAACAATCTATTGAACACAGTCAAAAATTCAACGGTCGTAATTACAACACATGGAAGCAGCGCATGATGACAATTTTTGAATACAAATGTCTTGACAAAATTGTCTTGGGCACGACTACTCGTCCTATATATGAAGGCAAAGAGCAAGATAAATTTGATGAGCAGAATAGAGAAGTTGTCATACTCATCAAACTCTTTGTCACTGATGATCAACTCCCGCAAGTTCCTTCTGGTAAAACAGCTGTGGAAATTTGGAGCCATCTAAAAGGTTTGCATGAAACCTCAAATAAAAGTCATGCATTCTTCCTGAAGAACATGCTCTTCTCCATCATGATGGATGAGCAAGTGTCCCTACAAAATCATCTCAATAAAATCAAGGATATTTGTGATCAGTTGGAAACCATTAGAGTCTTCCATCTTCCTATGAGCACTTTGTTGAAACTCTCAACATTGCTTCCACTCATTTTGATGTTTCATTTTCCGATCTTTGTATAATGCTTCTATAGCAAGATCGCTAGAAATAGCAATTCGGCAGTGGTACCATCTCATCTTCAAACACTCAAGCCTTTTCAGCTAAATCCACAGGCAATTACCAGTTCTCTCAGTCTTCTCAGCAGAACCCTTCTACTCCGTCATCAGAAGGCCCGAAGAAGAAAAACATTCAATGCAACTACTGCCATAAGTTTGGTCATATGAAGTTGGAGTGTCGGAAACGCTTAGCTGCTCAAGCCAAGCAATCTAGTTCACAGCCTCAAGCGCATGCTACAGAGCACATTGAGCCAGGTGAATCTGCCTTTTACGCCTCCATGGCTAAAAGACCTGCAGATCATGTAAAATCCTCTGCCTGGTATATTGATTCAGGTGCCTCCAGCAACTTCACTCATCATCTGGATTGGTTAACAGATTTCCAGCCATTCTCAGATTCAGTTATTTTTGGAGGAGAAGAGTACATTGTTGCCAAAAGAGGCAAAATCCAGATTCAGTCTAGAGGAAGGAAACTGATTTTCCTTGATGTGTACTATGTTCCAGAAATGGAACTCAATCTTCTCTCTGTCAGTCAAATTCTGAGACACTCCCCTTGGCTTGGCGTGACCTTCAATTGACATCAATGCAATATCATTGATCGGGAAACTCAGCCCACAATTGTTGTTGGTGCTGAAGATCATGGTCTTTTCAGACTTGTTGACTCTGGGGATTCTCAGGAGCTTGCCATGGCAGCCCATCGCTCCTCTATTAGTACACTATGGCATCACCAATATGGGCCTTGCCATGGCCTGCCGGAGAGTCAAACCCAGAATCTTGGAGTTTGTGGAGCATGTCAGGCTGGGAAGCAACATCGCACTCCTTTTTCAGATGGCAACTCCTGGAGAGCTTCTAAGGTATTGCAACTGGTTCATGTTGATGTTTGTGGACCTATGGCTACTCCCTCTTTTACTGGCTCCAGGTATTTTTAACTTTTTGTTGATGATTTCAGTCATAAAATGTGGGTGTATTTCCTTCGTCAAAAAGCAGAGGTGTTTGTTGCATTTCAAAAGTTCAAATTATTTGTAGCAAAAGAGTCTGGTCAACATATTATTACTCTTAGAACTAACAATGGGGGAGAGTTTTGTTCCTCTGCCTTCTCCCGTTTCTATGATCAACATGGCAAAAAGCGCCAATTAACAACACCCTACACCCCTCAGCAAAACGGAGTCGTTGAGCAACGAAACCGCACGATTACCGAAATGGCTCAGTCTATGCTTGAACACAAGCATGTTTCAAAGAAATTTTGGGCTAAAGTTGTCCACACTGTCGTCTATCTTCTGAACCACTCTCCTACAATAGTTGTCGAGAAGCAGACTCCGGAAGAGGCTTGGTCAGGACGTAAGCCCAGAATCAGTCATCTCAAAGTTTTTGGCTCCACTGCATTTCTCTGGATTCCTAATGCTAAACCAACCAAGTTAGATGCCAAGAGCCAGAAACCCATGCTCATTGGCTACAGTGATAACCACAAAGCCTACTGCCTGGTTGACATCGAGACTAATCGTCTCATCTTCACTCGTGATGTGGTCTTTAATGAGGAATGGGGGTCATTTCAGCTCTCTCCTCTAGTTCTGTGTTCAGAGGATCAGTCTCTCCAAGCCCAAGAGTATCCATCTTCCATTAGGTCCATTGCATTCCGGATCCCTAATGCTAAACCAACCAAGTTAGATGCCAAGAGCCAGAAACTCATGCTCACTGGCTACAGTGATAACGCCTACCGCCTAGTTGACATCGAGACTAATCACCTCATCTTTAGTCGTGATGTGGTCTTTAATGAGGAACGGGGGCCATTTCAGCTCTCTCCTCTAGTTATGAATTCAAAGGATCAGTCTCTCTAAGCCCAAAACTTGGGTATCCATCTTCCATTAGGTCCATCTAATGGGAGGGTTTTAGCTAAGAAGGCTCCAACTATTCCTGTTCCTACCTCTCCACCAATTTCTTCTCCTGCAGGCTCACCCAGAGATGCAGCCACACCTTATGATTTTGCTCAAGATTCATCCAATCTTTTGTTTGATGATGATGATCCCATTGCACCTTTTGCTTCTGATGTTAGCACTTCTACTCTCCGTCCTAAATGGTGGGCTAAGACGATTGGCGATCTTCATGGTGATGAGCTCATCGAGGGTAAAACTGCTTAGAAGAAGAGCAAACCTTCTGACTCTATATATTTTGTTCTCATGGCCAACATTCACAGTGTATGAACCTCAAACATACACAAAGGGAAAGGGATACTTGAGTGGGAAGAAGCTATGCAAACTGAGCATCATAGCCTGTTGAAAAATAACACTTGTGTTCTGTCCGATCATCCTTCAGGAAAGAAACCCATCTTTTGCAAATGGGTCTACAAAGTCAAATACAAAGTTGATGGTACTTTAGATAAGTACAAGGCTCGTCTTGTTGCCAAAGGCTTCTCTCAGCGCAAAGGAATTGATTATGAAGAGACCTTTGCCCCCACTACAAAGATGAGCACCATCAGATTAGTCCTTGCCATGGCGACTCAGTGTGACCGGAAGGTCCATCAAATGGACGTAAAGAGTGGGTTCCTGAATGGTGAGTTACATGAAGAAGTGTACATGGCGCAACCTCCTGGATTCAAGGTTGTCGGTAAAAGCACACCAGGTATTCAAACTAGTGAAAGCACTCTATGACCTCAAACAGGCTCCTCGGGCATGGTACATGAAAATTGATAAGTACCTCACAGATCAAGGTTTCTAAAGGAGTCCTTCCGACTCAAATCTATATGTCAAGACTACCGGTATTGATATCATCATTCTAGTTATATATGTTGATGATTTGATTATCACTGGCAGTTCCGACTCGTTGATTCAGGGAATCAAACAGAATCTATGTCAGTCTTTTGACAAGACCGACCTTAGACTTCTCCACTATTGCCTAGGTGTCGAGGTTTGGCAGCAATCACATAGCATCTTCATCTCTCATTCTAAGTCTGCACGAGCTCTGCTGGACAAATTTAGAATGCAGGATTGTAAACCTGCATCTACACCTATAAAGTTTGGTCTAAAGTTATCAGCCAAATCTGGTTCCCCTATTGAGAATGAATCTGCATCCAGACAACTAATAGGCAGTTTGATATATATCACCGCCACTAGACCTGATCTCAGCTTTGCAGTAAGTTACATTTCTTGCTTCACGACGACTCCCACTTCAGAGCATTGGGCTGCAGCGAAGCGAATCCTGCACTATGTCAAGGACACTCTTGATTTTGGTATCCTTTATGGACGAACCAAAGATGCCCGACTGATCGGTTACACAAACTCGGATTGGGGAGGCTCTGTTGATAATAAAAAGTTTACTTCCGAGTATGTCTTCAGTTTGGGCACAAGTGCTATCACTTAGACCAGTAAGAAGCAGCAGGCTGTATCTCTTTCCTCAACAGAAGCTGAATATTGGGGAACAGTCAAAGCAGGTTGTGAGGCAGTTTGGCCTCGTAGGATGCTTTCTAACATCCATATGCCCTAGGCAGGCTCTTCGCCCTTCGTTTGTGACAATCAAGGGGTCCTCAAACTTGCCAAAAATCCAGTCTTCCATGAGCGCACTAAGCATATTGACATTCATTGACATTTTATCCGTCAGCCAGTTGAAGATGGATCCGTGGATTTGTTGTTTGTTCCTACAGTTGACCAGACTGTTGATATTCTCACCAAGTCCCTACTTCCAGAGAAGTTTGTCAAATTCAGGGAGCAGCTTGGTGTCATTGATAAGTTGACCATTAAGGGAGGGGAGGGTATTAAAATAATATCTCCTAAGTTAGAGTATTTATATTTTAATGGTCACTTCTAGATATTGTAAATATCTTGTCTAATAGATTCTTTCTATTATTTCTATGTTTCTTTTTAGAAACATCTCATTTGTAAACTCTATAAGAACAATTCATTCTTAGTAAATAAAGCATTCAATTATTTACCAATTACCTCATATAATAGTTGTTGAATACTTCCTACTTCCAACATTCTAATTCTTTCCACTAGAGTGGCCATAGAAGCATTTGGGGTAACATGGTTCGTGGATTGACTTGGTTGACCTATACTATTTGCATTTTCACCTTGAGGGTGATTCTTCTGATTGTTTTGAGATGGTCACCTTGAAGAGGCTGAGGTATTTGTATTTCTAGTCCAAGCTCTACTCTTGGTCGTGATTGTTTTCAAGAGCCCTAGTTATTTTAGTAGCTTACAACAAGAGTGCCACAAGCCCTAGCCACGTCCAATTCTATTTGGTTGAAACTCATTTTCAAGTTGGACTCCTCTCCTAGTAAGGCATGGAGCTTATGTCCTAATGGTGGACAGGTTGAACAAATATGCATCAGTATCATTAAAGTGAAGGGTTTGATTCTATAATAGTGAAATTGCACTTCCTAGTTTATGGTGTATATGGCCACATTGGATTTTCTGTAAAATTTGGCTATGGAGATTGCCACCCAAGATCTAGAGGCCTAATGGAAAGCACAATGACATGAGAAGATCAATATGACAAGAAATTGTATTCCTATCAAGAATGCAAATAGAATGGATGTACAATCAATTATATAGGCCAAAATGAGTCATAGGATAAGATACAATTATGGCAAGTGTCTTAATCTTATGATATGTGACATAAAGTGATAAGATATAATAAGATTACATGATAGAGATTTTCAGAAAGACTCCTATGTGTACCCTAAATACCCTTAAGTGATAATATTACATCATACCACGATTTGTTCTTAAGTTATCTTCATGTTCATCTTATCGATAATCTCAATCTATACTATGATTTTGATAGACAAGAGCAAGCGAGCCCCTAGAAGGGGCCCTATTTTGCATCCTCTCAAATCCAAAAAAATTTGGGAGTATTGTATGTCTACAAAATAATGATAGAGAGGGTGAACAAAGGTGAGAAAAATGGAAGGTGAAAAACTTATCACAAGGATTTGTCCTTCATGTTGGGTTCACCAAGATATGTATAATCCAAAATCAACTCATACACAATTGTTCACATGGATCAAATGGGATGACAACTTACTATTGTGACATTGGTAAGGGTGATCTAGTTGGTTGCTTGCAAGTGTTCAGATTGCTCCATATGAAAAACAAAGAATTAATCACTTGCTTTGTTTGGATTGCATGTACAAGTAAATGTTTTGTGATTTTGTTTTCTTTGAATGTTTTTGGTAGTTTTCGAGTGCGATAAATGAATCTACATGAATTTTTTTTTTATGTTTTTGTCTTTTTAATGAGTTGTGACATTTAACTCATTAAACAATAGTAATTGAATAGTTGATAAACCAAGTCAAAATATTATCCTTTTAACTTTAGTAGATCAACAAATCAATTAAAATCAACTAATGAAAAAGGTGTTTGATTTCTAACTAGTTTTCAATTCATATATTGCATTTGTTTCATAAAAGGGGAAAAGAATTAAAAAACTTTAATTCGCTAAACTTAAAACAATAAGAGAATTTATTTTCCTTATCTAAAACATCAATCTAAAGACAATAATAAGTTTGCAAAGAGGAAATAATCAAACATCGAAAGCCTTCTACTCCTTTATTCAAGCCATGGTTGAAAAACTTGGACTTGAATTACTCGATAGGCTCACTTGCCAATAACTTGACAAATTAATTGAACATTTGGAATTCCATAAAAAAATTTAAATATTCTTCAAAAACACATGTATAATCGAATATGCAAAGATTAATACTGCTTACATGTATATAAATCAAAATTAACCTTTAATACATATGATAGACCAAAAAATGAGTTGAATCTCTAAATAACTATGAACTTCAAGTTTCAATATCAATCAAAATTATAAATCATAACTTTCATGTGCAACTTATGCTAAAAAAAGAATGTTGTTACTATGTGGGTGTTATGGAAGTGAATGGTATAGCTGGAATATCCTCAATAGGGGCCTCATCGAACTTCAAAGTTGAAAAGGTTTTCCTTGATGATTAATGCAATGAAAAACAAGTCCAAATGCAAAGAAAGGGGAAAGCAATTTGATGCGAGATGTACAAGATACCATGGATAGTAATGAACCCCCTTTAATTTTTTGTTACAATGTGGAGAATATCACCTTAGAAGAGGAGAGAAAATTAGTACAGGCAAGTAGATATCAATGGTTGTAATGTCACCTTCCTAATTTTCCCTAGAAGTTGCGCTAAATCACAATAGCAACAAATTAGGGTCAGGGTTAATCAAATAAATGCTTTCTTTAATTGTATGATTTGCAACTTGAATCCTGCATTCACCACATGAACACAACGCCAACATGGTTAGAGTAAAGAGAATATATCTTCATCATTATGCAGTACTTAAATTATATGTAAATTCCCATTATAGAAGATATGGAGTAAGGAAGCATAGTAGGGTTCCCTAAGGTTGCAGTTCTCCCTCCATACAATCCTCCCCCATTCTTCTATGGTTGGAGTTAACTATGATTCACCAATAGTTCCCCTACGTAGGAGTTGGGAAGGTACATGCAATAGGGTGCACTTAGCAGTTCTCCCTCAATCATAGTGCAGTAGGGTGTCCTCATAGTTGTTCTCCCTTAACTATTGATGCAATAGGGTGCCCTTAGGAGTTCTCCCTTAATCACAATGCAATAGGGTGGCTCCATAGTTGTTCTCCCTTAACTGCCACTGCAATAGGATTCCCCTAGTGGTTCTCCCTTAATCACAATGCAATAGGGTGCCCTCATAGTTGTTTCCCCTTAACTGCCACTGCTATAGGGTGCCCTTAGCAGTTCTCCCTTAATTGCATAATCTCCTCCATTCCCTTGTGACAAACTACTGTCAAATTAAATTAAGTACATGTCTTAGTGTGTACTAACAACAAACCAAGATGCATTATAAAATCACAGAGATAAATTATTCATTATTTCTACATTACCAAAAATAAAATAATATTAACTCCCTAGGTTTAGATCTGATTACAGTTATTCTCTCCATGTTACTGAGAATTCGACCTGCTAAAGGATATTACGTTCTTTTTGCAATTCAATGTTCTTCTTCTATCCCCTGCCCTTAATCAATGAGGGTCTTGTTCCTTTTATATCCCTTTAGGAGTGGAAAGTCAAGTCAGGTGAGGCATCCCTTCCAATAGATTGTTGCTTCCCACAATACATGACTCTTGGTAACTGGCGGTTTAGTTTTTTTGAGATAAACATCATCTAACAATATTCATTCCTCCTTCCTAGATCTCAATTGATAAAACTTCAATTCATATTCTTTAATAGATTGTGCGCAATCTTTATATGACCGAGGCTCCATTCTTAAATAACGGCAATTATGTTCTATGTAATTATCTTCTTACTGTCAACAGCAATCAAAACAAATTGCGTCTATTGTTGCACTCCAATTAGCTTCAGATCATCAATGGCATGTGAAGGCATAGTATACTATCGCAGCCAAGACTTACTCAAGATTGTGTGTATACTGTTGACGCAGCCTTCATACTTGAATGTTTACATTGTTGTCTTATTCACAGGAGGGCGTTGATGTCATCTACCTGAGAATTATTGTCGCACAAAGTTCTTATTTTTGTGTTGCTGATCATTTCTTAGGTAATCGCCCCTTTAATAATATGATCACTGCTATACAAGCCCATCATATATTACGTAACATATCTCATACCGGTGTATATTTTGATCGCTAGTCTTGAAGTCGTGGCTCTAAATATTAGAAACAATTTATTGATGATTGCCCTCATCCCTTGTTAGTCTTGGTCACCTCAGAAAATTGTGAAGTCTTACGAAGTAAGACAATTTTTTGTGTTTATTTGATGATGATGATGATGATGAATATTTTTGAAGTAGGGGTTTTGACAGGAAGGATGAACCCTAACGGGGCATGATACTCGGCCCTTCCCAAGATTGTTTGTCCTCAAGCAATGTCGATTTTCACTCACTGAGACATTTACCAATATAAGGATCCCAAACTAAACCTTTAAAGTTTGTAATGTAATTAGCTTCTGCTACACAACTCTGATATTAAACACGACCTGTAGATATGACATATATTTCTTTAATTCAAATATGATTTATCATGATGGCAAGAGCCAATTAGGTTGATGAACTTAAGACAAATTGTATTAACATGCCTTTAAATGTAATAAATTCATATATTTTCCACTCTAGTTATTCTCATATTAACTAAAAATATAGATTAAAAACACACAGAGCATACACGAAGTATACACAAATATATGCAGACACAAAGCATACACGAAGCATACACTCAAAAACACGCATTAGTAAACCCCCCCTTTTTTTCTTGTTGTATTTAACAATTTATTAATTCATTTTTACCCTTGCGATATAAGATATGATTTATATCTACACAATGTTTTGTGAAGATGTTTCCTTGAGCCTTAGAGAGATTTTACTTTAACATATTACTATTTCTCTTTGGAGACTGGCTAGATAATTTATTCCTAGAATTTGGCATTGTAGTTGCTAGAACGGCTCCTCCACAAAGCTCCATTGGTTTACCACCCCTTCATTCATGCTTTATTTTCTTGTTTGGGGTTCCTTTTGTTTCCTTGTCGAGTATTGCTTCTATTTTGTGGGCTTGACTCCATTTTCCACATATATGACCAAGTCCCCGTGGTTCTTTACATTTGAAGCACACATTTTTCCGCTTAAGGTCATCTCGTCATTTTTGGGTGTTTCCATCCTGGCATACATGTTCGGGTTTCTCATTACACTGGAAGCATGTACTTTCTCAAAGTTCCCTCCTAGGCCTTTCATCTTTACGAGAATGCTCGGAGTGTGTGTTGGAGGTAAAGCTTCTATATTTATCTTTTGATGGGTTAGTTTCAAATTTCATCGTCTTTTGAATTGCTTCTTCCAAGTTGGTTGGCTCCATGGCACTTACTATACTTCGGATTTATTGTTTTAATCCCCCCACGAAGAAGTAAGTGAGCCTTTCTTGAGAGATTTTGGGTACCATGGCAGCCGACTTTTGGAATTTGGTGGCGAATTCATCCACGGTTTATTGTTGCTTTAGGTGTATTAATTCTTTGAAATACCATTGTGGATACCTTTGATTGAATCTTCTAGTAAGGTTTTGTGTAAACTCGTAATAGGTGGTTACTTGTTGATGACCTTGGGTAATAAGGTCATGGTGCCACCACTAATGGGTTGTTTTCGTCAAATGGAGCACCACAAATTTGATGGCATGTTCCTCCATATTCGAACTTAACGAAAGATAAGTGTCCAACTTTTGTACCCATGAACGAGCTGTGACTTTTCCCGATCCGTCAAAACTAGGAAGAGTTATCTTACTCGCTCTCTCCTTTAGGTCCTTATCGTGTTGCCTTTTCTTTTCCTATTAGGGACAGCCCTCGTCGCCTCACAATAATCCTTGAAAGAGACATTTCTCTTCAATTTGGGATCAAGTCTAGAGTATGCTTCTAAAATTTCATCAACATTATCCCTTGGTGGGGTGTTTGCTACTTCATCTTCCATGGCTCCCTCCCTAGTTAGGAAGGGAGATCTTGTTAGCCTAAGGTTAGTTATCCTTGGGGAGATATTATTGTTCTCTGACTGGTAGGAATTAGTATCCCTTCCATTAGAATTATGGTTACTTATATTTTGAAGGGCTTGAAGGAGTTGGTTGGTTCTTTCATTCCTCTCGTTTTGTTCTATGAGGGCTTGAGTGGTTTGAGCAGATTGTTCCATGAAGGCCCTCAACTCATTGCTCATTTGTTCACTCTCGGTGGATGTAAGCTTCCTTCTTTCTCTTTCCAAAGCCATTTGAGTCCTTTGGCTACTTTGCATCAACTAACTTTCATAGGATGGCAAGAAAGATGCTCAAATACCGATTGTAATGTCCCCTTCCTAATTTGCCCTAAAAGTTGCCCTAAACCACAATCACAACAAATTAGGGTTAAAGCTTATCAAATAAATGCTTTCTTTAATGGTGTGATCCGTAATTTGAACCTAAATTCACCACATGAACACAATGTCGACATACAAATGAATATATATATATATGATAATGCAAACATTATTCATAAAATAATCAGTAAAGAGAATATTGTTATGGTAAATCAAAGTTATATTAAACAAAGGAGATGAAAGCTCCTTATATAAATTTATAAAGACGATGTTTTTAAAAGAAACAATCATAAACTAAAGACGAAAATAGAAACTACGGAAGACGACTATGATGACCATCCAAGAAACATTACATTATTTTAATACCCTCCCTTAATGGTCATCATTTGAACTACCCTACAGAAGACAATCAATAGGTCTATTGGTCACAAATGTACAGAAGGTTGTCCCCTTCTGGTCACAGATGCATAGCGAAGACTACCCACTTCTCGTTAGAATGCTCTGCAAAATAAGTCTACTGCTAAAACCCTCCATGATTCTGCAAATGACCAACAAAACCAAAAACTTGCCAACCTAGTCATCATAACATTCTGATGCTGCTGAGACCCTCCCTGGATCTGCAAAATGTTGAGGACCAAGAATTCATACAACCTGATGTTGGGTAACAAAGGTATTACTCCCTATAGCTACAGGCACCAAGATGAAATTGAAAACACGATTTTGAGGAAAATCGCCAAACCCTTTTGCAAATGAGCACCATGCCCCAAAACAAACTGCAAGATACCACAATTCACCAAGAACTGTTGCAAATGAGCACTACAACTCAAAATAGATTGCAAGAAGCCACGATTTTTTTGGAAAAAAATGCCTAACCTTAAGACTGAAGTTTACATAAAAACGATTAAAACCCTAAAACAAGAACACCTAACATAAAATCCCATGCGAAGAAGCAACTTCGCAAATTACAGAACTCAAAAACTATTTTTTAGGACAAAATCGTAAAAACCGAGAATATTATTTTATGGAAAAAAAATTATAAAACTCTCCCGATATTTTTTGAGGGAAAAAATTATGAAAACCCAAAATATTTTTTTTAAGGGAAAAAATTATAAACCCAAAAAGCTAGAAGCGATCAGATCCTGAGACAATGAGCTAGGAGAGCAATGAGACCTTGTGGAGGGACCAAGAGAAACTGATGCAGTTCCTTGAGTTGGGGAACTCAGTGGAACCGAAGTGAGTTGCGGTGTAGTAGCTCCCATGTGTCTTCAAGGTGTTGATGTATCAGCATCCAAGGCGTCGCCATGAGTTGAGTGGGGGAGAATGTAGTGACAGTGATTGGCAAACTTTTGTCAAAACCCAAATATTAACTGTTGAGCTTGACTGTGTGATTCTATAACTCGGATTGGGTGCAAAATGGCCCATACAAAGCATTGTTGGCATGAATTCGGATCTAACGATGATTAAGAAGTGAAGAGGGGAAGCCTATGTTGATGCAATTAGTCTACGGTGAGATACAAGTTGGAAATCTAGCTGATGAGATCCGAGTGCAAACTTCCCTGTGTAATGTGGAGAGTGTCTCCTCGGGCAGCCACAACCTAGCGGCTTTGAAGGCGAGCTGAGTTACCGATTGGGTGAATCCATATCGACTCGAAATCGAGGCTTCAGCGCTGATTAGGAATCATCTGGTGATGCATGAACAAATCCATGATGGGGCTCGGCGCATGAACAAATCCAACGGTATGAGCCGGTGATGCATTTGAAGTTGGGTTCTATATAAGGCGGATGCCTTGAGCTTCAAAAGTAGACGGAGTCAGTTAGAAGTTAGAAGTCAGTATCCAGTATAGCGCAGAGTTTTCTTGGTTATTATTGTATCGAGTAGATCTGTAAGCAAGCTTGATAATAAAGTTCACTGTATATGTGAAGAAAGCATAGTAGCGTTTCTTGCTGAGTCTAGGGTTTCTTGCTGAGTCTAAAGGTTGTAGGCTAGCTTGGTAATCAAAGAGGGGAATCATTGTAAGCTTTTATGTGAGTAAATAAGTTCAGGCGTTCTAGACGGTGCCAACCTGGGTCTGAAACATAAGTTGGCTTCGAATTTGTAATTGTCATTTCATAATGTTGAAGGGCTAAGTCAAAATTCAACAACGGAAATGGCTCAAAGAAAGGAAAGAATCCAACCCCTGCGAAGGATAAGAAGCCCGAAAGAGAAAAGAATTGCTTCATATGTGGTCGACCTGATCATTGTGCTCGGGAGTGCCCTGACAGAGGCCGAGTGAACTCAATTCTTTCCGATGCTTCCAAGATCCCAGAAATGGGTGCATTGCAGCTGTTGAATGTAATGCAAGTTGCGATTAAAAAGAAAGGGGATCCATGTATTGCAAGCCGACATGATTTGTGCTATCTGGACAAATTCTTTGGAGGTAAGAAAGTTTTAACTAAGATTGATTCGGGTGCAACCCATAACTACATGTCTGTGACTAGAGCTAAATCCTTAGGTTTGAGATTGGATCCTACCGAATCTAGCTTTAAAGCTATGAGTGCTCCAGCGCAAAGAGTAAGTGGGGACATCAAAAATGCAATCATGCGGGTTGGAGCTTGGCAAGCCCCTATAAACCTTGTTGCAATAGATATGAAAGAATTTGAACTAATACTTGGACAGGAATTCTTAAGGCAAGCTACGGTAGTTGTTTCCCCTCACTTGGGCTGTGTGTGTTGATGTTGGATCCGGCACAGCCCTGCATTGTGCCTACATTGCATCATGATGACTCTCGGCGAGTCTTGAATGCGTTAAGCTTGAAAAAGATAGCAGGAAAAGGTAAAGGCGAGTTGTTCTTGGCTGCCTTGCTTGCTGATTGGGATGAAGAGGAACCCGCTGAGTCCTCAAATCCGTCAGCAGTACAAGAGGTCATGGGCAACATCGCGAATGTGATGCGAGATTGTCTTCCAACAGTGTTACCACCGCGGCGATATGTAGATCACGCAATCGAGCTAGAGACCAGAGCAAGACCACCTGCTCGAGCTCCTTATCGTCTTTCTGGGCCTGAAATGGCCAAGTTAAAAAGACAGTTAACTGAGCTCCCAGAAGCTGGTTATCTGCGGCCCTCTCGCTCACCTTATGCGGCTCCGGTGTTGTTTCAAAGAAAGAACGGATCACTTCGACTGTGTGTCAATTACCGAGCGCTCAACAAATTGACTATAAAGAACAAGTATCCACTACCTCTTATCGCGGATAGCATCGATCGGCTCGTGGAGGCGCGGTACTTCACCAAGCTTGATCTGACGCAGAGTTACTATCAGATCCGTATTGCTGCAGGTGATGAAGAGAAGACAGCGATTAAAACTCGCTATGGATCCTATAAGTTCTTGGTCATGCCTTTCGGCTTCACTTTCAGCACTCTAATGAACGACATCTTTCGACCTCTGTTGGATCACTGTGTAGTTGTCTATATGGACGACATCCTAATATACAATAAGACATTGGCGGAGCACAAGGAGCAGCTCGCCGAGGTGTTTTCTCTGTTGCGGACGCACGGTCTCTTTATTAAAAAGGAGAAATGCGTGTTCGCACAAGAGGAAGTGCAGTTCTTAGGCCATGTTGTTGGACATGGCATGATTAGACCAGACCCAGAAAAGTTGACTGCGATTCAAGAATGGGAGCCTTTAAAGAACATCAATGAGGTACGCCAGTTTCTTGGTTTAGCTAACTATTATCGCAAGTTTGTCATGAGTTATTCCAAGATTGCGAATAGCATCACAGATCTACTTAAGAAGGAAACAAGTTGGAATTGGCGGCAGAAGCAACAAGATGCTTTCGATTTGCTTAAAGAGAAGTTGACTGCGGAGCCAGTCCTTGCTCTACCAAAGTATAATGAACCCTTTGAGGTTCAGACTGATGCATCCGATTATGCCATTGGCGATGTGTTAATGCAGCATGGTCATCCTGTTGCATTTGAATCGAGGAAGTTGAATGATGGGGAGACGAACTATTCAGCCCATGAGAAAGAAATGACAGCAATAGTGCATTGCTTTAGGGTATGGAGGCATTACTTATTGGGGGTTCTATTTGTAGTAAAGACTGATAATATCAGTTCGACTTACTTTAAGACTCAGACGAAGCTCACGCCTAAGCAGGCGAGGTGGCAAGAGTTTGTTGCAGAATTTGATTTCGAGCTAGTATACAACCTAGGAAAGTTTAATGTCATGGCGGATGCATTAAGCAGGAAGGCTCAGCTCGGCGCATTGGAGAACTTAGGGGAGTCATCCAACCAAGTAGCCATTGCCGAGGATGTTTTGGATCGATGCGCTATACTGCTAAGATCTTGAAGGTTTCAAGAAGATAAAGATTTCATGGAGGGTACTGGTGATACGGGTCCAGATCAACCGATCAATGATGGCGTGCGGATGTGGCATGGCTCGGCCACCCACCAACCTCGCACAAGGGATTGGCTGCAAGAATTGGAGCAACGCGTTGGCGAACTTGAAGTTCCCGAGCTGGACAATCCGATTGTGAATCTTGAAGCCGGCTATGCCGACATCCAAGAAGAATTAACTAAGTTGCGAGATTCTCTGGAAGTTATGCGTGAGGAGGCGAAATTCTTGCACGATGGGCAAACATTGCACAACTCATTGCTGGTGCAAAGCGGTTTGCACGGTTCAAAGACTTCGACGCTCATTGCCTCTTACGATGGCGATCGCGATGACAAAATGCTTGGCAACTTCCTCTGGGACGTTGAAGAGTTTTTGTCAAGTGCATCTGGTCTAACCGATGAGGCGCAAGTCAAGAAAGCTACGGCGTGCTTCACCGGGAGTGCAAAGTTGTGGTGGCGAACTGATTTGGCGGACGAAAGAGCTGGCAAAACTGTGCGCTCAATGAAGTCTTGGGCCGAGCTAAAGGTTGCTCTTCAAGATCAATTCCGACCAGGTAATTCGGATTGAGTCATCCGAGCCCATTTTGATGAGCTAAAGCATTCTAGAAAGGTACGTGATTATGTTAGAGCCTTTCAAGTGTTGGATCTTGAATGTGTGAAACTAAACGACTTTTAGAAGCTATACTTATTCATGAGGAACCTCCAACCTTGGGCTGCGGAGGAGCTGCGGCGCCAAAAGGTCCAAACACTTGCAGAAGCAGTGACGGTGGAAGACGGTTTGCAGTATTATAAAGGACATGCTGCTAGAGGCTTTGGCGGTGCGAGATCCGACACAGGAGATCGCTGCAAAGCCTTTATGCTGAAAGGCGATCGGCGTCCCCCATATCAGAAAGCAGTGACGGTGGAAGACGGTTTGCTGGATTATAAAGGAGATGCTGCTAGAGGCTTTGGCGGTGCGAGATCCAACACAGGAGATCGCCACAAAGCCTTTAGGCCGAAAGGCGATCGGCGTCCCCCATATCAGAAAGTAGTAGATCCAAAAGCAAAGTCAAAATTCAACAACGGGAATGGCTCAAAGAAAGGAAAGAATCGAGCCCCTGCGAAGAATAAGAAGCCCGAAAGGGAAAAGAATTGCTTCATATGTGGTCGACCTGATAATTGGGCTCGGGAGTGCCCAGACAGAGGCCGAGTGAACTCAATTCTTTCCGATGCTTCCAAGATCCCAGAAATGGGTGCATTGCAGTTGTTGAATGTAATGCAAGATGCGGTTACAAAAAAAAGGGGATCCATGTATTGCAAGACGGCACGATCTGTGCTATTTGGAAACATTCTTCGGAGGTAAGAAAGTTTTAGCTATGATTGATTCCGGTGCAACCCATAACTACATGTCTGTGAGTAGAGCTAAATCCTTAGGTTTGAGATTGGATCCTACCGAATCTAGCTTTAAAGCTGTGAGTGCTCCAGCGCAAAGAGTAAGTGGAGACATCAAAAATGCAATCATGCGGGTTGGGGCATGGCAACCACTATAAACCTTGTTGCAATAGATATGAAAGAATTTGAACTAATACTTGGACAGTAATTCTTAAGGCAAGCTGCGGTAGTTGTTGCCCCTCACTTGAGCTGTCTGTTGATGTTGGATCCGACACAGCCCTGCATTGTGCCTACATTGCGTCATGATGACTCTCGGCGAGTCTTGAGTTCGTTAAGCTTGAAAAAGATAGCAAGAAAAGGTAAAGGTGAGCTGTTATTGGCTGCCTTGCTTACTAATTGGGATGAAGGGGAACCCTCTGAGTACTCAAATCCCTCAGCAGTGCAGGTCATGGACAACTTCGCAGATGTGATGCAAGATTATCTTGTAGCAGTGTTACCACCGCGGCGATATGTAGATCACGCAATCGAGCCAGAGATCGGAGCAAGACCACCTGCTCAAGCTCCTTATCGTCTTTCTGCGCCCGAAATGGCCGAGTTAAAAAGACAATTGAGTAAGCTCACAGAAGCTGGTTCTCTGCAGCCCTCTCGCTCACCTTATGCGGCTCCGGTGCTGTTTCAAAGAAACAAGGATAGATCCTTCGACTGTGTGTCTATTACCGAGCGCTCAACAAAATGACTATAAAGAACAAGTATCCACTACCTCTTATCGCAGATAGCTTCGATCGACTTGTGCAGGTGCGGTACTTCACCAAGCTTGATCTAAGCCAGGGTTACTATCAGATCCGGATTGCTGCAGGCGATGAAGAGAAGACAGCGATAACAACTCGCTATGGATTCTATGAGTTCTTGGTCATGCCTTTCGGCTTGACCAACGCCCCAGGCACTTTCAGCACTCTAATGAACGACATCTTTCGACCTCTATAGGATCGCTGTGTTGTTGTCTATTTGGACGACATTCTCATATACAGTAAGACATTGGCGGAACTCAAGGAGTAGCTCGCCGAAGTGTTTTCTCTGTTGCGGATGCACAGTCTCTTTGTCAAAAACGAGAAATGTGTGCTCGCATAGGAGAAAGTTCAGTTCTTAGGCCATGTTGTTGGACATGCAATGATCAGACCAGACCCAAAAAAGTTGACTACGATTCAAGAGTGGGAGCCTTTAAAGAACATCAATGAGGTACGCCCGTTTCTTAGTTGAGCCAATTATTATCGCAAGTTTGTCATGAGTTATTCTAAGATTGCGAGTAGGCTCACGAATCTACTTAAGAAGGATAGAAGTTGGAATTGGGGGCAGAAGCAGCAAGATGCTTTCAATTTGCTTAAGGAGAAGTTGACTGCGGAGCCAGTGCTTGCTCTGCCAAAGTATAATGAACCCTTTGAGGTTCAGACCGATGCATCCGATTATGCCATTGGCGGTGTGTTGATGCAGCATGGTCATCCTGTTGCATTCGAATCAAGGAAGTTGAATGACCGGGAGTGGAACTATTCAGCCCATGAGAAAGAAATGACAGCAATAGTGCATTGCCTTAGGGTATGGAGGCATTACTTATTGGGGGTTCCGTTTGTAGTGAAGACTGATAATATCAGTTCGACTTACTTTAAGACTCAGGCGAAGCTCACGCCTAAACAGGCGAGGTGGCAAGAGTTTCTTGCAGAATTTGATTTCAAGCTAGTATACAACCCAGTAAAGTTTAATGTCATGGCGGATGCATTAAGCAAGAAGGCTCAGCTCAACGCATTCCAAAACTTGGGGGAGACATCCAGCCAAGTAGCCATTGCCGAGGATGTTTTGGATCGGATCCGAGAAGGCCTACAGAATGATTCGCAAGCGCATCAAGTGGTTCTCCAAGTCCAAGCTGGGAGGACAAGGAGGTTTACCATGCAAGAAGGGTTCTTGTACTACGCAGAGAGCAGACAATATGTTCCGAAGTGGAAGGAGTTGAGAAAAGAGTTTTTGCATGAATGCCATGATTCGATCTGGGCTGGACACCCAAGTCAAAACCGCACCACTGCATTGTTAGAGCGAGAGTTCTACTGGCCTAACTTACGCGATAATGTTGAGTTGTATGTGCGGACTTGTCTCACATGTCAACAAGACAAATCGGTGAACTTACAACCAACGGGACTACTACAGCCTCTTCCATGGCCAGTGCGGCCTTGGACAAGTGTAAGCATGGATTTTATCACTCAGTTGCCGAATGTTGGTGGGTTCTCCAGCATTCTGGTTGTTGTGGATAGGTTCAGCAAATATGCAATCTTTGTGCCTTGTGTACAGCCTTGTAGTGCGGAATTGGCAGCAGAATACTTCTTCAAGAACATTATCAAGAATTGGGGAGTGCCCCTCAATATAGTTTCAGATAGAGATCCAAGGTTCACTTCCAAGTTCTGGAGCGAACTATTCAAGTTGATTGGAACACAGCTGCTGATGATCACAAGTTATCATCCCCAAACGGATGGACAAACTGAGCGAATCAATGCAGTGTTGGAAGATTATCTACGTCACTTTGTGACTGCCGATCAAAGCAACTAGCCAAAGTTGCTTGATATGGCTCAATTCAGCTATAATATGCAGAAGAGTGGATAAACCAACTCAAAAATTTGCAGACTTAGCCAACTCAAATGGGGAAAAGTTGGTCGATCCACTCTTCTGCATATTATAGCTGAATTGAGCCGCATCAAGCAACTTTAGCCAGTGTCTCTGATCGGCAGTCACAAAGTGACGCAGATAATCCTCCAACACTGCATTGATCCGCTCAGTTTGTCCATCTGTTTGGGGATGGTAACTTGTGCTCATCAATAGCCGTGTTCCAATCAACTTGAATAGTTCACTCCAGAACTTGGAAGTGAACCTTGGATCTCTATCTGAAACTATATTGAGGGGCACTCCCCAATTCTTGACAATGTTCTTGAAGAAGTATTCTGCTGCCAATTCCGCACTACAAGGCTATGCACAGGGCACAAAGACTGCATATTTGCTGAAACTATCCACAACAACCAAAATGCTGGAGAACCCACCAACATTCGGCAGTTGAGTGATAAAATCCATGCTTACACTTGCCCAAGGCCGCAATGGCACTGGAAGAGGCCGTAACAGTCCTGCGGGTTGCAAGTTCACCGATTGGTCTTGTTGACATGTGAGACAACTCCGCACCTACAACTCAACATCATCGCGTAAGTTAAGCCAGTAGAACCCTCATTCTAACAATGCAGTGGTACGCTTCTGACCTGGGTGTCCAGCCCAGATCGAATCATGACATTCATCCAAAAACTCTTTCCTCAACTCCTTCCACTTCGGAACATATAGTCGGCTCTCTGCATAGTACAGCAATCCTTCTTTCATGGTAAACCTCCTTGTCCTCCCAACTTGGACTTGGAGAACCACTTGATGTGCTTGCGAATCATTCTGCAGGCCTTCTCGGATCCGATCAAAAACAACCTTGGCACTGGCTACTTGACTGGATGTCTCCCCCAAGTTCTCCAATGCGCCGAGCTGAGCCTTCCTGCTTAATGCATTCGTCACAACATTAAACTTTCCCGGGTTGTATACTAGCTCAAAATAAAATTCTACAAGAAACTCTTGCCACCTCGCCTGCTTAGGCATGAGCTTCGCCTCAGTCTTAAAGTAAGTCGAACTGATATTATCAGTCTTCACTACAAACAGAACCCCCAATAACTAATGCCTCCATACCCTAAGGCAATGCACTATTGCTGTCATTTCTTTCTCATGGGCTGAATAGTTCCTCTCCCGATCATTCAACTTCCTCGATTCGAATGCAACAGGATGACCATGCTGCATCAACACACCGCCAATGGCGTAATCGGATGCATCGGTCTGAACCTCAAAGGGTTCATTATACTTTGGTAGAGCAAGCATTGGCTCCGCAATCAACTTCTCTTTAAGCAAATCGAAAGCATCTTGCTGCTTCTGCCCCCAATTCCAACTTCTATCCTTCTTAAGTAGATCCGTGAGGCTACTCACAATCTTAGAATAACTCATGACAAACTTGCGATAATAATTGGCTCAACCAAGAAACTGGCATACCTCATGGATGTTCTTTAAAGGCTCCCACTCTTGAATCGCAGTCAACTTTTCTGGGTCTGCTCTGATCATGCCATGTCCAACAACATGGCCTAAGAATTGCACTTCCTCCTGTGCGAACACGCATTTCTCCTTTTTGACAAAGAGACCGTGCGTCCGCAACAGAGAAAACACCTCGGCGAGCTGTTCCTTGTGCTCCGCCAATGTCTTACTGTATATTAGGATGTTGTCCAAATAGACAACTACACAGCGATCCAACAGAGGTCGAAAGATGTCGTTCGTTAGAGTGTTGAAAGTGGTTGGGGCATTGGTCAAGCCGAAAGGCATGACCAAGAACTCATAGGATCCATAGCGAGTTGTTATCGCTGTCTTTTCTTCATCGCCTGCAGGAATACGGATCTAATAGTAACACTGCCTTAGATCAAGCTTGCTGAAGTACCGCGCATCCACCAATCGATCGAAGCTATCCGCGATAAGGGGTATTGCATACTTGTTCTTTATAGTCAATTTATTGAGCGCTCGGTAATTGACACACAGTCGAAGTGATCCATCCTTCTTTCTTTGAAACAGCACCGGAGCCGCATAAGGTGAGCGAGAGGGCCACAGATAACCAGCTTCTGCGAGCTCACTTAACTATCTTTTTAACTCGGCCATTTCGGGCCCAGAAAGAGGATAAGGAGCTCAAGCAAGTGGTCTTCCTCCGATCTCTAGCTCGATTGCGTGATCTACATATCGCCGCTGTGGTAACACTGCTGGAAGATAATCTGGCATCACATCCGCAAAGTTGTCCATGACCTCCTGCACTGCTGAGGGATTTGAGGACTCAAAGGGTTCCCCTTCATCCCAATCAGCAAGCAAGACAGCCAAGAACAGCTCACCTTTACCTTTTCTTGCTATCTTTTTCAAGCTTAACGCACTCAAGACTCGCCGAAAGTCATCATGACGTAATGTAGGCACATTGCAGGGCTGTGCCGGATCCAACCTCAACACACAGCCCAAGTGAGGGGCAACAACTACCGCAACTTGCCTTAAGAATTCCTGTCCAAGTATTAGTTCAAATTCTTTCATATCTATTGCAACAAGGTTTATAGGGGCTTGCCAAGCTCCAACCCGCATGATTGCATTTTTGATGTCCCCACTTGCTCTTTGCGCTGGAGCACTCAGCTTTAAAGCTAGATTCGGTAGGATCCAATCTCAAACCTAAGGATTTAGCTCTACTCACAGACATGTAGTTATGGGTTGCACCTGAATCAATCATAGTTAAAACTTTCTTACCTCCAAAGAATGTTTCCAGATAGCACAGATCATGTCGGCTTGCAATACATGGATCCCCTTTCTTTTTAACCGCATCTTGCATTACATTCAACAACTGCAATGCACCCATTTCTGGGATCTTGGAAGCATCGAAAACAATTGAGTTCACCCGGCCTCTGTCTGGGCACTCCCGAGCCCAATGATCAGGTCGACCACATATGAAGCAATTCTTTTCCCTTTCGGGCTTCTTATCCTTCGCAGGGGCTGGAATCTTTCCTTTCTTTGAGCCATTCCCGTTGTTGAATTTTGACTTAGCCTTTGGATCTACTACTTTCTGATATGGCGGACGTCGATCGCCTTTCGACCTAAAGGCTTTGCGGCGATCTCCTTTGTCAGATCTCGCACCTATAAAGCCTCTAGCAGCATCTTCTTTATAATCCAGCAAACCGTCTGCCACCGTCACTGCTTCTGCAAGTGTTTGGACCTTTTGGCGCCGCAGCTCCTCCGCAACCCAAGGTTGGAGGTTCCTCAAGAATAAGTATAGCTTCTCAAAGTCGTTTAGTTTCACACATTCAAGATCCAACACTTGAAAGGCTCTAACATAATCACGTACCTTTCCAGAATGCTTTAGCTCATCAAAACGGGCTCGGATGACCCAATCCGAATTACCTGGCCGGAATTGATTTTTGAGAGCAGCCTTTAGCTCGGCCCAAGACTTGATTGAGCGCACAATTTTGCCAGCTCTTTCGTCCGCCAAATGGGGTCGCCACCACAACTTTGCACTGTCGGTGAAGCACGCCGTAGCTTTCTTAACTTGCACTTCATCGGTTAGACCAGATGCACTTGACAAAAACTCTTTAACGTCCCAGACGAAGTTGTCAAGCGTTTTGTCATCGCGATCGCGATCACCATCGTAAGAGCCAATGAGCGTTGAAGTCTTTGAACCGTGCGAACCGCTTTGCACCAGCAAGGAGTTGTGCAATGCTTGCCCATCGCGCAAGAATTTCGCCTCCTCGCGCATAACTTCCATAGAATCCTGCAGCTTAGTTAAGTCTTCTTGGATGTCGGCATAGCCGGCTTCAAGATTCACAATCCGATTGTCAAGCTCGGGAACTTCAAGTTCGCCAACGCGTTGCTCCAATTCTTGCAGCTAATCCCTTGTGCAAGTTCGGTGGGTGGCCGAGCGACGCCCCATCCGCACGCCATCATTGATTGGTTGATCTGGGCCCGCATCACCAGTACCCTTCATGAAATCTTTATCTTCTTGAAACCTTCAAGACCTTAGCAGTATAGCGCGTCACTGAATCAGATGGCTCTGATACCACCTGTCACGGGCTCAGAGTGAACTCGTGCGACACTGGCTAAAAGTCTACGTAAATGCAACTTTATGCAACAGCAGATCTAATTCCAGACTATGCCTTCCCAATTTGCCTATTGAATCAAACAACTCACGCATTTACTTTAAAGGCATAAAGACTTAATCAACGGAATGCACAGACATTATAACAAGAACATCAAGATAGGGTAACATAGCTCTTAGACATTATTTATATCAATCTACAACTCAAAGCTAACATATGTCTCAGCTTCAGGTCAGCACCGTCGATAATGCCTGATCTGATTTACTTCAAGTAATGCTTACAATGAAAACCCTTATGAATCACTATGCAAGTCTGCACACTCAAACTACACAAGAAACCCTTCTATGCACAATCGCATAAACAATGAACCTTGATTACAACGCTTATCTTCACAGAAATACACTATACAATAATCAAGAAGCTCTCGCTATAATGATATTGATTACAGACTCTATATCTCAGTCTCTTCGCTACTCCGTCTCCTTCTATGTAAAGCTTAAGGCGTCCAACCCTTTATACAACCATCTTACAATGCATCGCTTGATCGCACCGTTGAATCTCAACAACCGCTGAGTCTCATCGAACGATTCTCCATCCGCGTTGAAAGCCCACTCTGAGTCATTGAGGCATCACCCAATCAAAAGACCCAGCTTATCCGCCACTCTGAGTCATTGAGACATCACCCAATCAAAAGACCCAGCTTATCCGCTTGTCGCTACTCAAGGAAACATCCTCCGCATTGCACGGGGAATCTTCAGAAAGTACTTCAACGGCTATATTTCTAAATCGCATTCGTCAATTGATTCACTTGCGCAAACATTAGATCCTTCGCTTTCACTTATCCGTCGTTAGATCCGAATATCTTTGCAACAATACCTTTTAAGGTTATTTTGCATCCAATCCGCTGCATAATCCAACTGTCAAGCTCAAGAGTCAACTTTTAGCTTTTAACAAAGCCTTGCCCAGATCACATTCATTACATTCTCCCCCACGCAACTCATGGCTACGCCCTCGACACCCATATGCGAGCACCTTGCAGACACATCGAAGATGATGCACCGCTACTTACTTCGTTCCCAAAGAGTTCCACGACTCAAGGAACTACATAACCTTCTCCTCGTCTCTCCACAAGGTCTCGCCGAGTTCCCAACTCGCTGCTTCAAGATCTATTCCTTCCCATACGACCAAAAACTCACGGAAAACTTTCTTCCCATAGGTTCTTGAGCGCATGGCTTTCACCAGAGCAACTCGCCGATCAGGGTTGTCCAACACATTTGTTGGACCCCGAGTAGGAACGTTGCACACCAAATCCTCCTCATCTGCACAATGCGAACGCAACTATGAAACATGGAAGACTGGATGAACACGGAGATGCATGGAGAAATTGAACTTGTGTATGCCACTGGTCCGACTTTTTTCATGACCTCAAATGGGCCTAACCCATTTTCGCACCAAAGATGTCCTCGGCCCTTTTTGTGCCTTGAACTAAATAGGGTCCATGCGTAGCAACACCTTGTTGCCAACTTGAAAGTCTACCTTTCTGCGATGTAAGTCTGCAAACTTTTTCATTCGGTCTGCAACTAGGGTGAGGTGATACCTCACCAAATCAACCTTTTCATTCCAACTTGAAACCAGTCCAACCGCATCAACATTGGGTCCATTATAGCCCTTCATCACCGTATGAGTCGTAAGAGGTTGCTTCCCAGTAGCCAACTCAAATGGGGAAAACTTGGTCGATCCACTCTTCTACATATTATAGCTGAATTGAGCCGCATCAAGCAACTTTGGCCAGTTGCTCTGATCGACAGTCACAAAGTGACGCAGATAATCCTCCAACACTGCATTGATCCGCTCAGTTTGACCATCTGTTTGGGGATGGTAACTTGTGCTCATCAATAGCCGTGTTCCAATCAACTTGAATAGTTCACTCCAGAACTTGGAAGTGAACCTTGGATCTCTGTCTGAAACTATATTGAGGGGCAATCCCCAATTCTTGACAATGTTCTTGAAGAAGTATTCTGCTGCCAATTCCGCACTACAAGGCTGTGCACAAGGTACAAAGACTGCATATTTACTGAACCTATCCACAACAACCAAAATGTTGGAGAACCCACCAACATTCAGCAGCTGAGTGATGAAATCCATGCTTACACTTGCCCAAGGCCGCACTGGCACTGGAAGAGGCTGTAACAGCCCTGTTGGTTGCAAGTTCACCAATTTCTCTTGTTGACATGTGAGACAAGTCCGCACATACAACTCAACATCATCGCGTAAGTTAGGCCAATAGAACCCTCGTTCTAACAATGCAGTGGTACGCTTCTAACCTGGGTGTCCAGCCCAGATCGAATCATGACATTCATGCAAAAACTCTTTCCTCAACTCCTTCCACTTCGGAACATATAGTCGTCTCTCTGCATAGTACAGCAATCCTTCTTTCATGGTAAACCTCCTTGTCCTCCCAGCTTGGTCTTGGAGAACCACTTGATGTGCTTGCGAATCATTCTGCAGGCCTTCTCAGATCCGATCCAAAACATCCTCGGCAATGGCTACTTGACTGGATGTCTCCCCCAAGTTCTCCAATGCGCCAAGCTGAGCCTTCCTGCTTAATGCATTCGTCACGACATTAAACTTTCCTGGGTTGTATATTAGCTCGAAATCAAATTCTGCAAGAATCTCTTGCCACCTCGCCTGCTTAGGCATGAGCTTCGCCTGAGTCTTAAAGTAAGTCGAACTAATATTATCAGTCATTACTACAAACGGAAACCCCAATAAATAATGCCTCCATACCCTAAGGCAATGCACTATTGTTGTCATTTCTTTCTCATGGGCTGAATAGTTCCTCTGCCGATCATACAACTTCCTCGATTCAAATGCAACAAGATGACCATGCTGCATCAACACACCGCCAATGGCGCAATCGGATGCATCGGTCTGAACCTCAAAGGGTTCATTATACTTTGGTAGAGCAAGCATTGGCTCCGCAGTCAACTTCTCTTTAAGCAAATCGAAAGCATCTTGCTGCTTCTGCCCCCAATTCCAACTTCTATCCTTCTTAAGTAGATCCGTGAGGCTACTCGCAAACTTAGAATAACTCATGACAAACTTGCGATAATAATTGGCTAAACCAAGAAACTGGCGTACCTCATGGATGTTCTTTAAAGGCTCCCACTCTTGAATCGCAGTCAACTTTTCTGGGTCTGGTCTGATCATGCCATGTCCAACAACATGGCCTAAGAACTGCACTTCCTCCTGTGCGAACACGCATTTCTCCTTTTTGACAAAAAGACCGTGCGTTCGCAACAGAGAAAACACCTCGGCGAGCTGCTCCTTGTGCTCCGCCAATGTCTTACTGTATATTAGGATGTCGTCCAAATAGACAACTACACAGCGATCCAACAGAGGTCGAAAGATGTCGTTCATTAGAGTGCTAAAAGTGGCTGGGGCATTGGTCAAGCCGAAAGGCATGACCAAGAACTCATAGGATCCATAGCGAGTTGTTATCGTTGTCTTTTCTTCATCGCCCGCAGCAATACGGATCTGATAGTAACCCTACCTTAGATCAAGCTTGGTGAAGTACCGCGCCTCCACCAGTCGATCGAAGCTATCCGCGATAAGGGGTATTGGATACTTGTTCTTTATAGTCAATTTATTGAGCGCTCGGTAATCGACACACAGTCGAAGTGATCTGTCCTTTCTTTGAAACAACACCGGAGCCGCATAAGGTGAGCGAGAGGGCCGCAGATAACCAACTTCTGCGAGCTCACTTAACTATCTTTTTAACTCGGCCATTTCAGGCCCAGAAAGACGATAAGGAGCTCGAGCAGGTGGTCTTGCTCCGATCTCTAGCTCGATTGCGTGATCTACATATAGCCGCAGTGGTAACACTGCTGGAAGACAATCTGGCATCACATCCGCGAAGTTGTCCATGACCTCCTGCACTGCTGAGGGATTTGAGGACTCAGAGGGTTCCCCTTCATCCCAATCGGCAAGCAAGGCAGCCAAGAACAGCTCACCTTTACCTTTTCTTGCTATCTTTTTCAAGCTTAACACACTCAAGACTCGCCGAGAGTCATCATGACGTAATGTAGGCACATTGCAGGGCTGTGCCGGATCCAACATCAACACACAGCCCAAGTGAGGGGCAACAACTACTGCAGCTTGCCTTAAGAATTTCTGTCCAAGTATTAGTTCAAATTCTTTCATATCTATTGCAACAAGGTTTATAGGGGCTTGCCAAGCTCCAACCCGTATGATTGCATTTTTGATGTCCCCACTTACTCTTTGCGCTGGAGCACTCACAGCTTTAAAGCTAGATTCGGTAGGCTCTAATCTCAAACCTAAGGATTTAGCTCTACTCACAGACATGTAGTTATGGGTTGCACCCGAATCAATCATAGCCAAAACTTTCTTACCTCCAAAGAATGTTTCCAGATAGCACAGATCATGTCGGCTTGCAATACATGGATCCCCTTTCTTTTTAACCGCATCTTGCATTACATTCAACAACTGCAATGCACCCATTTCTGGGATCTTGGAAGCATCGAAAACAATTGAGTTCACCCGGCCTCTGTCTGGGCACTCCCGAGCCCAATGATCAGGTCGACCACATATGAAGCAATTCTTTTCCCTTTCGGGCTTCTTATCCTTCGCAGGGGCTGGAATCTTTCCTTTCTTTGAGCCATTCCCGTTGTTGAATTTTGACTTAGCCTTTGGATCTACTACTTTCTGATATGGCGGACGTCGATCGCCTTTCGACCTAAAGGCTTTGCGGCGATCTCCTTTGTCAGATCTCGCACCTATAAAGCCTCTAGCAGCATCTTCTTTATAATCCAGCAAACCGTCTGCCACCGTCACTGCTTCTGCAAGTGTTTGGACCTTTTGGCGCCGCAGCTCCTCCGCAACCCAAGGTTGGAGGTTCCTCAAGAATAAGTATAGCTTCTCAAAGTCGTTTAGTTTCACACATTCAAGATCCAACACTTGAAAGGCTCTAACATAATCACGTACCTTTCCAGAATGCTTTAGCTCATCAAAACGGGCTCGGATGACCCAATCCGAATTACCTGGCCG